>JAPPVO010000010.1:30511920-30548414 GCA_030407325.1 Camellia japonica | reverse complement strand
AATGGAGCTCCTACTGAGGAATTCAGTCCACAAAGGGGACTTAGACAAGGGGATTCCCTGTCCCCCTTCTTGTTTAATATAGCTGAGGAGGGGTGGAGCATTTTAATGTCAAGAGCGTTGGATTTGGGGCTAATAAAAGGGGTGAAGATTGCTCAGGTGGGGTGGATCTTACTCACCTTCAGTTTGTAGATGATTCACTAATACTGTGTGAAGCCAATGTTCGGGAAGTGCGAAATCTTAAGAAGATTCTGAGATGTTTTGAGATGCTATCAGGTCTGAAGATAAACTACCACAAAAGTATAGTTAGTGGAGTGTGTGTTCCAGATGAGGAGATGTTTGAGTTTGCTTCAGTGTTAATTGTAAGGTAAGAACTCTGCCATTTCAGTACCTTGGACTCCCTTTGGGTGCTAACCCAAGTAGAAAAGCAACATGGAGACCTGTATTGGACAAGTTTAGAAGCAAATTAGCAGGCTGGAAAAGGAAATTACTTTCATTTGCTGGGAGACTTACTTTAATTAAATCTGTTCTGTCCTCTCTGCCCATTTACTATTTGTCATTGTATAAATTGCCTTAAGGGGTAGCTAGAGACCTGGACAAGATTCAGGCTTCTTTCCTCTGGGGTGGATCTGAATTGAAGAGGAAGGTTCACTTAGTAAAATTGGAGGAAGTAGCTAAACCAGTGGAGCAATGGGTTTGGGGTTAGGAGAGTTAAGGAGGTTAATGATTGCCTTTTATTGAAATAGAGGTGGAGGTTTGGGGTTGAGAACAAAGCTTTGTGGAAGAGAGTCATTTGTAGCAAATATAGGTTAGAGGAGGGGAGTTGACAAGCACAGATAATCTCGCAGAAGTAATACACACCCTAATCCACTCCACCCATTTTCCTCCAAACCCAAAATTTTTCATCATCGAGAACAGAAACTCCCAATTCAGTGTGTCATAAGCTTTCTCAAAATCAAGCTTTAAGATCAAACCTCTCTTCCTAGATTTCTTCCAACTATCCACAACCTCATTAGCCACCAACACACTATCGAGAATGTTCCTTCCTCTAATAAATGCTGATTGATTCTCACTAATGATCTGAGGGATGACTGCCTTCAACCTTGAGGATAAAACCTTAGTGAAGATTTTAGACAATGACCCAACCAAACTGATAGGTCTATAATCAGCTAAACCCATATGATTCTCCTTCTTAGGGACCAAAGTAATGAATGAACTATTTATCCCTCTAACCAGCTTACTGTTTTTATGGAATTCGGCCATGAAAAAAAGCACATCAGATTTCATTACCTTCTGTAGACACCCCATTTTTGACCGTCCTCAAGACTTGGTTGTGCTTGTAGGTGCACCCAACAACTGGTTCGATTGCTCGCCCAGCACTCGACTGTCGCGGCGGAACGTCACCAGTTCGAGTTTCCCGGACCTTGTATCCTTTCTGCCTCATTTTGGACTCTGATTTGGTCCTTTCAGAGTGGACCCTTTGGTGCACTGCCGGCCATAGCCTTGACCCTGCCGGCCACTGATGAAGCCCTGCCGGCCATCAGTGTGGCACTGCTGGCCATTACTGATGGCCGGCACCCCCCCTATCTCAGCTGGTTTTCCTCCAGATCTTTTGAGCCAGCTGGATTTTTGTTTGCTCCCCTCCATACACGTGTATGGAGGGATGAAGGCCTTGCAAAGCTTCTTGAAGAAGCTTTGGCTTCTCATTCTTCTATATAAGCAAGAGCCCTCTTCCTTAGGCAAGGTTCTAAGTTTTTGAAGAGCAAAAACTCCCTTTCTCTCTATATTGCTTGTGTTTTGTGCCTTGGAGTTGGATTTCCTTGCACTTTTGCACTACAACACATAGATATACACCACCACCATCCATTCCAGCACTTTGGAGGCCATTTGAAGAGGTTGAAAGCTCAGAATTTTGGTCCAAAAGCTCCTGGTTTGCTGCTCTTCAAGGGTAAGCCTCTATTTCCCTTAAACTTGCATTTTCTTGCTTCATTTATAAGCCATACTTGCAAGCATTTCTGGAATTTTTCATGAACTGAAGTTAGTCATATTTTGAGCTCCTCTTCATGTTTGATTAAGGACTTTTTCCTGTTTGAGGCCTCCTACACCCTTGCATGCTTTACCCCTCTTTGTAGGCCTTTTTTTGCATCATATCTTAGACCTATTTGTGAGCACTTCTGGGCTTCAAGCCAAACTGTTAAGTACCTCATTTTGAGCCCCTCTTCAACTTTGTTGAAGGGCTCTTTGCTGTTTGAGGCCATCTGCTGCCCCTTGTCTTCAATCTCTCTTTTAGGGCTATTTTTGCATCAATGTTTTAGCTCTACTTGTGATCATTTTCGAGGTTTGATATAAACTGAAAAAAGTCTTGTTTTGACATCCTCTTCAATTTTGGTTAAGGTCCCATTTTTGTTTGGGGTCATCTTCCCCTATGCTTCATCTCTTCATGATTAGGGTCATGCATTAGAGTACTTGCATTGGCCATGGTTTGGCCTCTTAGCCACTGAAATCCAGTGGATTTTCAGCGGCTTAGACACTATTTTGAGAGCCAAAATCAGAGGGGGGTGACCCCCTCTCTCCTTGTCTTGTTTGGTGGTCTTTTAGCCTTCCAAAGGACCTCTTAGTTGCATGCTTCTAGGCCTTGTTCCAGGCCCTTTTCAGTGGGTTTTAGGACCCCTATAGGCTATTTCCAGAGTTGGTTTGGCCTTGTTGAATGTCTATATTGTATGTGCTTAACAACCCCTTGTATGGCCCTCCAAAAAAGCCCCTCATTTTTGCATGCATTGGCTACATTTCCATGATTATTTGGGCATGTTTTGGCATGTTTTGTTCACTAATTTTGGCTGGTTTGGTGAGATTTCATATGCTTCATATACATGCCATACAACTCATGCTTACTAGCCAATCTTGCATGTTGCCTTAGCCCTTCATGTGAGCACCTTTTGGCCATGCTTTGAACTAGAAATGTTTATGTTTTGGGACTGCCTTGGCTCTGTCTTTGTGTTTCATAGTCAAATAATGCATGCTTTGTATAGCTGTAGTGTAATTGGCCTTGCAAGCTTTGTGTTCCGGTGATTCATGCATGCTATCTTTGAGATATTTAGATGATTTGGCATCATTTAATACTTCATTTCAGAGCATGTACCATTGCTACATTCCCACTTCATTCATACTTCAAGTGTCTTTGAATATCGCGCATTATTGCCTAGTTTAATGCTTAGCTTGTATGCTTGCATGTCTAGGTGTTTGAGCCTTCATTCCAACATGTTTAAGTCCTTGTTTAGGCTTAATTAAGCTCTGTCCATGCTTAGTTCATGTGTTCATGCCATGTATTGCATGCCTCCTTTGTATTGCTCTTTGCTAGCTTTCATGACTTAGGACCTTCGCATGCTTTACTTGTGTTGTTTAATGATTTGGCATCATTTATCATCTCATTTCAGTGCATATAGTGTCGTTACACTTGCACATTTGTCACTTCTTAGGCACTTTTGAGAGTTGCCCTTTTAAGCCTCTTTGATGAACCTTTCGCATTTTGCATGCTTGAGTGTGTTTTGTGGCTTAATTCATCACTATGGCCACTAATTTGGGCTTAGTTGAGAGCTGCCCATATTTGGTTTAAGTCCATACCTAGCATGTTGTTGCATGCTTGTCTTGCATATTGTCGTATGCTTGCCTCATATTTGCATGTTGTCGCATGCTAATTACATTACATGTTGTTGCATGTTCATTACCCTTCATTTCGCATGCTTAAGTCACATTGCATGATTGCATGTTCAAGCTAGCATCGAGTATGCCATGTAGTTCATATTGCATGTTTGCCATGCTTATATGTTGCATTGCTTGGATTAAGTATTAATCTGAGCACGAGGAACGAGGGGCGTTTCATACTTCAAGTGATGGAACGTGTCTCAATTCTCGATCGTCGAAGCTCTTGATGATTCATGATAGAGTTCTAGGCTTTACTTGCTTTATTTGTGCATTCATTTTCATATTGATTTGCACAAGTTGGATCTTTGGCCATCATGCATCGGGATGTGTGATTGATGGTCGTGGATCCGACTTGGCCTCTCCCTTGATGTTTTGAGGTGATTTGGAGTGCCATGGTGCGTACATGTCCTTGGGAAACCCTCCATTTTCTCTATTTTGTGCTTCGTTGCAGTTTGGTGTCACAGCACACCAGTGGCCGGCAGCCTGCCACTGATGGCCGGTAGTGCATCACCCTTGGCCGGCAATGGACCATTCTTGGCCGGAAGTGCTCCTTTCATGGCCGGCAGGCCACTGGTGAGTTCCCCGGTAGGCCACTGGTAAGTCTCAGCACCCAGAACTGGAAGACACCCTGCAAACAGAGCCTCCAAAGAGCAAATGGAAGGCATTCCAAGGCAAGGAACCGAAGCGAGCATGTGCATCCCTCGTGTCCCGAGGTTTCTAATTATGTAATAACTTAGATTAATTAGCTTTAGTAGCTAGCTAGATGCATGCTCAGTTGAAATTAGTTAATTTGTTAATTGACTCATTTGTTTTGTAATTATTTAATTAGCTTAGATGGTTAATTAAATTAGTTTGTGATGTAATAAGTAACTAGCTTAGATTAGTTAGTTGTTTATTTTGCTTTGGACTGTACCTATTTTGGACATTCGGACTCTTTTATTCGGACCCTCCCTGCGAGGGCATAATGTTGTAATAAGGGTGCGTGTGTGTGTGCATGTCTTCCAATCCCCTTTCTTTCTCCCTTTATTTACCTGCTTATGTTGGTTAGTTTAGGGACACGTTTGTTTAGCATACCGTATGTTTGCATGAGTGCATCATTCATTTGTCTTACATGCACCGAAGGCTCGGTTCATCATTCAAATTGCATTGCAATTTTCATACACTTTCTTGAATACGTGTTTAAAAGCATGTTTTGAAGTAAGTGCCATGTCATGTCATTAGTAGCCAAGCCTACTTAGTTGCATTCTGCATGTGTTGCATTAGGCATTTCTGTATAGTTAGGATCATGCATGGATCTCTAATTAGTTTCTTTGTTTTTGGCTCGGAGTACTCAGTAAGCTTTTTATGCTTTAGCATCTCGCATGAGTGTGAATGTTAACATGACAGCATGCTTACCATGTGGCTATATGCTTATGTGATAAACTGCCTGAATGCCTATGAGTGAAGGTTGGATTACTTGAATTGGGATAATTCATTGAAATCAGTATTTTAGCCTACTTGCGAGTAGCAAATTTCAAAACATTTCCAAACAAAACGGATATGCAATGCTTTGTTCCAAATTAGGCGATCTAGTCTATACTTGTTTTGCTGTGCACATCACATAGTAATTCTAGCTAATTAATTGGAATAAGAATGCATGTGTTTTCAAAAACGAGATATCATGGTTAGTAGAGGCCGATCTTTGATCGGGCGAGCGGGGGTGCTCACGAAGTGACCTTCCCCAATCGTACCCAAGTTCCCGAGCCGAGGCAACTTTGGTGATGACGGACACGTGGCCTTTGGCACCGAGTCAGGGTTTCCTAAATTCCCCCATTAAAAAATATTTAGGTGGCGACTCTGTATCTGGCAAAGCAGTCCATGTTTGGCACTTCTTTCAAAAAAATTTGTTTCTCAAAACGATTTGCCGGATTTGGACTCTTTTGGTTCAGATTATGAACCGTGACACAAATCGAGTCCGAACTGTAGCATGAGGCCCAAGGGCGCGTCTACACCTTCCATAATTTCTGAAAGCATGCCAAGTTAAACCTATCTGGGCCTAGAGCCCTGTTACCATCACAACCCTTAACAACACTCCATATCTCTTTCTCAGAGAATTCTGCTTCCAACAAATCAAAATAGGGGCTTTCCCTCACTGACTGGAAAGGTCCCTCCAATATAGGCCTACACTTCCAATCCTCAGTAAATTGTTTTTGAAAATGAGCTAGGACCTCTTACTTAACTTTGCATGGATCATCAAATACCACATCCCCAACGGTTAGAGTGTTAATTTCATTTATCCCTTGTCTACACTTAACTATCACATGAAAATACCTTGTGTTTTTATCCCCATTCAAATTCCAGTTGAGTCTTGACTTTTGTAACCACAACCAGTCCACCATTCTAGTTAACCTGTAAGCTTCAGCTCTAGCCTCCCTTCTTATAGTTTTTTCTTCCTCTTCAAGCTCCCTTTCTTCTGCTGCCAGATCAAACATATGAAGTTCATCCTCTACTTGCTTCAACTTAGTATTCACATTACCAAAAACTTCACTATTCCACTATTTAAGCGCTATTTTCAACCCTTTCAACTTCTGAAATAATCTAAAACCAGCCCATCCCTCCACCTGCTGCTCCTTCCACCACTTTTCCACAAAAGGTAGGAAATTAGTATGTAGAGTCCAGGCATTTATAAACCTGAAGGGTCTAGGGCCCCAATCTCTCTCATCTTCCATTAAAAGTAGAGGGCTATGATTAGACATAACTCTAGGTAACCCCCACAACTTCAGATTGAGTGATTCCAGCCATTTTGGATCCACTAAAACCCTATCAATTCTGCTCCATTTCTCCCTTTCCCTGGCATTACACCATGTATACCTTCTACCCAATAGGGGCAAGTCATTCACCTCACTTTTATCAATAAAATCATTCAATTCCTTCATACCCTTCTCCCTCCTAGAACAGCCTTACCTCTCTCCAATATTTGCAATTTCATTAAAGTCCCCCATATACACCAGGGATTAGAAAACTCCTCCTTTAGCTTCAAAAGACACTCCCACAGTTTCCCTCTCTGACCCACTTCATTGGGTGCATACAAATTAATTAAGACACATTCAAAGGAGAAGAATAAAGTACCTGAGAGAAGAATGAATCTTCTATTACAACAACAACTTAATACCTGAAACAAACCTGGATCCCATATGCATAATAGGCCACCAGCAGATCCTTCAGCATCCACAGTCATGAATTCCAACCTATCCCTAGCCCAGAGTTCGTTAATCTCCTTTTCTGACAAAGATGCCTTCTTTGTTTCCTGGAATAGAACAATATCAACTCCTCTAGCTTTCAACATACACTTAATTTTATTCCTTTTTTCCTTTCTTCCCAAACCCCTCACATTCCATGATAGTAGCTTCATCATTTATCATTAACACTTACCTCTGACCCCCAGATGCAACACTTTAAGCTGCAGCACCGAAATCCCCTCCCATTCTTTCTCTATCCTTTGCCTCAAGATCCATAATTCTGGACAACACTACCTCTTCATTACCTTTGTAGTTAACTCCTAGCAATTTCCCCATTTGTAGAGTTTCATTAGCCTCTTTAAGCAAAGTTCTGTTTCTGGCCACTCCACTAACATTTGATGCTGAACTAGATGCTGTGTAACGCCCTCAAAATAATACATAAAACCCATCATTTTAGACATGCAATGATCTAAGAGAAATCAACATATTTCCATTCATCAGAGTAGTTCTTACAACAGCATTACATGTTAACAACAAAAGCAAATGTCCTACGGGCTTACAACTTTCCAAGTCAACACTTGGTTACAAAAAACAAGAGTACTAACTCTATACAAAGAAAGCCCTTGGCTGGATATACATGTAATACAACAAAAGTAATCACAAAAAGACGTTCCAGCCACTAAGCCTCCCAAGCTACGTCCTTGGAGGTGGCATGCTACCTGTACCTGAAAATGATGTCCCATATAGGGTGAGCCAACGCCCAGTAGAGATATGCTAAACACAATATGAGCAGTAACTAAGACATTAGCAATTGATAAATGTTTGACTCACATAAATCAATTCATAAACCATTTCCATTACATGATCACCATGTCCATATTTCATTTCATTTTCCATTTCTTATCCAATTTCCAATTCATAACCGTGGCTCAGAACCTGGCCACATACTCTAAACGAAATAATAATTCATATTAAACGTTTCCCATTTCCCAATAGATAAGCATACAAGTTGTATCAACACCTCAACAGATAAGCATATAAGCTACATCAACATTTCAATAGATAAGCATATGAGCTGTATCCACACTTCAACAGATAAGCATATAAGCTATATCAACACTTCCATAGATAAGCATATGAGCTATATCAACACATCAACTGACAAGCTTATGAGCTGTGTCAACGGAGTCCATCCCCTATCTCCTCCCAAACAATATCCGGTTTAGAGGTCCATCCTCTATCTTCCCCTAAACCGTGGAGTACATCCCTTATCTCCTCCCACACACACACAACGTATATACACATAGGTCACTTACATAATCAATCAATACATAAAGTTAATGTATTCTTTCAACCGTCATACTCTATGACACATCCAATTGATTAGTTTTAGTTTGCCTAATCATCATGCATTGTCTACAACAATCAAAACTACCCTCCACCGGTAGCCCAAAGCAATTATTTCTAAACTGATAATAAAAGCACCAACAGATAAAATATCCGCATTTTCAAAAGTGAACGATTTATTAATCCGACTCCACTATTCCATCTCATAATGAACCACTATCATTATATTCAACTCAATTTCACAAATCCATAACTTTCCCAAATTAATTATACCAATTAATTTATACACAATTTAGGGCTTTTTCCCCCAACTCTCAATATTAACCCAAAGGTTCAAATATCAACAACCAACAACTATATCATCATTTTGAAACCCAAAATACATATTATGAGCCAAAATCACAAAACCCTCTTTAATACATTTTGAAACCCTAAGTCCCAAAATCAACCATTTAAACAACAAGCTCAAAATCTAGGTTAAAACCCATAAGAGTGAGTAGGAATCCCTACCTCAAGAGATGAAACCCAACGAAGGAGATGAAGAAAACGAAAATGCTCCAAATCCCGAAATTCTCGGATCAAAAGGTAGCCCTCGACGATCAACAAACTTTTTGTAAAGGCCAAAGGTGAGGAAACAACTCCTACTAGATCAACACTTAGAGAGAATGTAAGGTTTTAGAGAGAGAGGCTCTCCAATGGAGTTTTGGAAAAGTAAGAGAGATAAATGAAGTTGAAAAAGTGATCCAAAAAGTCAAAACTCTGACTGAAATACACGTCGTCTTGCTCGAGTGTGGAAACCCCCGCTCAAGCGTCACTCACATACTCCCGCTCAAGCGGCAAATACAACCTTCCAGGACTTTTGTAGAACAGGTCCCTGCTCGAGCATCCAACTGCCCGCTCGAGCGTCACACACAAACTCACGCTCGAGCGTCCAACACTGCAGAGGAAAATACTGGGAGTGTGATATCCCCGCTCGAGCGCCAAAACCCCCGTTCGAGCGGAAAAGCAAACAAAAGGCCCGCTCGAGCGTCAAAAGCTCCGCTCGAGCGTGAAGACTAAAATATGGGCAACTAGTTTTGGTTTCTAAGCTCAACCAACCTATTTCAAACCTTCCCAACACAACCCAAGACTCAAATACAAAGAGTAAAGGATGTAAACGAGATATACACAACAACCAACTCCACGGAACCTAAGTCCGGATACAACAATTAAGAAAAGGGAAACCAGGATCGCTATAACCTCCCCCCTTAAAGAATTTCGTCCCCGAAATTGAATACAAGTTTTCAAAAACAAGTTTTCTCCATTCGCAACAATATTACAACATAATATTAAACAATCCGACCCATTACCGGTCAATCTCATCTCTTTTCAAGAGGCAATTCACATCGTTTAACAACCTGCATTATCAACATGCATTTCTTTGAAATTTGACAATTTCATCACATTTTCCACAATTCCATAACACATGCAACATTAATATCATGCTTGTATTTCCACAGTATACTTAACATACACAATGTTAAAACAAACTTCCATTTTGAGGCAAGTTCCAAAGCATACTTCCATAAACCAAAACATTTACAATGTTTTACAACTTAAGACACATATAATGCTCTTAAAGTTCAATAACGTTACAAAATTTCAATACATGATTACACATCAATAAACATGTCCGGATATTTCTCACGGACCTCTAACTCACGTTCCCATGTGGCTTCCTCCACTCCGTGATGTTTCCACAAAACTTTTACCAAGGGAATGGTCTTGCCTCGCAAGACTTAATCCCGCCTATCCAAGACCCGAACCGGTCTCTCCTCATACGAGGCATCCTCATCTACCTCTAAGTGGGTCCAATCTAACACATGGGACGGATCCGGCTCGTACTTCTGAAGTATACTCACATGAAACACGTCATGCACTCCGGACAACTGTGGTGGCAAAGCCAAACGATAAGCAACTTCCCCAATCCTCTCAAGGATCTCAAAGGGACCGATAAACCGAGGGATAACTTCCCACTCTTCCCAAACCTCATCAAACCTCGCCTAGGTGATATTTTTAAGAAAACGTGATCACCTGTCTCAAATGCCAGAGGCCTCCTCCTACGGTCGGCATAACTCTTTTGGCGACTTTGGGCTGTAACAAGCCTCCTATGGATAAGCTCAACTTTCTCCGTCGTCTCTCTAACCAACTCCGGGCCCAACAAGGTGCATCACCCACCTCGGTCCAACACACTGGAGACCTACAAGGTCGGCCATACAAGGCCTCAAACGGTGCCATACCGATGCTAGACTGAAAACTGTTGTTGTAGGCAAACTCCACCAAGGGCAAGTGCCTCTCCTACGTCCCACTAAAGTCAAGGACACAACCTCGAAGCATATCCTCAAGGATCTGAATAGTACGCTCGGACTGCCCATCAGTCTGAGGATGATAAGCCGTACTAAAGGTCAACTTAGTACCCAAGGCACTCTGCAAACTCTGCCACAACCTAGCAGTAAAATGAGGATCTCTATCTGAGACGATCGTCACTGGGACCCTGTGCAATCTCACTATGTCCCGAATATACAAGTTAGCAAGATGATCTACCGAATCTCTCACGTGCATAGGGATAAAGTGCGCCGACGTAGTCAACCGGTCTACAACCACCCAAATAGCATCACTACCCCGCTGAGTCCTCAGAAGACCTACAACGAAGTCCATAGTGACATGCTCCCACTTCCACTCGGCAATAGGCAAGGGTTGCAACAAACCCGCTGGCCTCTGATGCTCGGCCTTCACTTGCTGACAAGTAAGGCACTTCGATACGAAAACTGCCACATCTCTCTTCATCCCCTGCCACTAGAACTGGCGACCCAAATCCTGATACATCTTAGTGCCTCCCGGATGCACCGCAAGGCGTGAATGGTGAAACTCTCGGAGTACTTCCTCTCGACAAGATTCCGGCACAAACAAACGGTCTCGATACCTCACACTCTGCTGGAGATACACAGTCAAACCCTTCTCAACCTTCCCACTGAAGATCTTCTCTCGGAGGGATACTACCTCAAGGTCACCTCTCTATTCTTCTAACACTCGAGTCACAAGTGTTGGCTGGGCAACAACAGAAAACAAGGCCGTAGCCTCAACGGATTCGCCCAGAAGCAAATCAAACTCGCCAAGTACACCCAACATCTCCCATTCCCGGATGGCTATACAAGCTACATCACTAATGGATTTCCTACTAAGGGCATCGGCCACAACATTGGCCTTTCCCGGGTGATAGTGCAACTCAAAATCATAGTCCTCAATGAACTTCATCCACCTTCTCTGCCTCAAATTCAAGTCTCTCTGTGTAAACAGATACTTCAAACTCTTATGGTCCGAGAACACCTCGAACCTCTTACCATAAAGATAGTGCCTCCAAATCTTCAAGGCAAAAATCACTGCTGCTAACTCTAGGTCATGCGTAGGGTAATTCTTCTCGTGTATTTTCAACTGACGTGAGCCATAAGCTACCACTTTCCCCTCTTGCATCAACACACAACCCAAACCCTCTCGTGAGGCATCACAATAAACCGCATAACCCAACCCTCTCTCCGGAATAATCAAAACCGGAGTGGTGGTCAATCTAACTTTCAACTCCTGGAACGACTTTTCACAAGTCTCACTCCATACAAACTTGACCCCTTTCCGCGTCAATCTAGTCAACGGCGAAGCTAGCCTGGAGAAGTCTTTGACAAATCGTCGGTAATACCCAGCTAATCCCAGAAAACTGCGGATCTCAAAAAGACTCTTAGGATGTGCCCAATCTTGCACTGCCTCAACCTTGGATGTATCAACAGACACCCCTTCCCCGGATACCACATGGCCTAAGAATTTGACCTCTCCTAGCCAGAACTCACACTTCCCAAACTTGGCATACAGCCTATGGGCTCTAAGCAACTCAAGCACCACTCTCAAGTGTTCCTCATGCTCAGAAGGCGAATAAATCAGAATGTCGTCCACGAAAACGACTACAAAACGATCAAAGAATTCCTGGAAGATTCGGTTCATCAGGTCCATAAAGACTGCCGGTGCATTGGTAAGCCCAAATGGCATCACCAGGAACTCATAATGGCCATACCGCGTACGGAATGCCATCTTCGGAATATCCTCCTCCCTGACCCTCAACTGGTGGTAACCCGATCTCAAGTCTATCTTAGAGAAACAACTGGAACCCTTCAACTGGTCAAATAGATCATCTATACGGGGCATAAGGTACTTATTCTTAACCGTAGCCCGATTCAACTTTCGGTAGTTGATACAAAGTCTCAAGGCATCATCTTTCTTTTTAGCAAAGAGGGCAGGTGCTCCCCACGGCGAAACACTAGGGCGAATAAAGCTCTTATCTAGCAATTCCTAGAGCTGAATCTTCAACTCACTCAACTCGGCTGGGGCAAAACGATAAGGTGCCATAGAAATTGGCGCCGTGCCGGGCACTAAATCAATAGAGAACTCTATCTCTCGGTGAGGTGGCAAACTAACGAGATCCTCGGGAAAAACATCTGAATACTCATAAACCACCCTCGGCAATACAATCTGGGTCTCGTCACACTCACCACTCATAAAGCTAGCAAGTAGACCACTAAGCTCACTCCGCCCTCGCGGATCATACACCGGTGGTAACACACTACCAACCCGATCCCCCAAGAAATGGAAACACTCCCCGCTCAAGGTACATACTGTGACCCTCTGGCGTTAGCAATCAATAACAGTCCAGTATGACGATAGCCAGTCCATACCCAAAATAACATCAAAGCCCTTCATGGGCATAACTACAAAAGGAAAAGGAAGCCTACGGTCGGCGACCTCTATATCACAACCTCTACATCCGTGTTTCAAAATCAATTCACCCCCAACAGGTGATACTACACAAATAGGAGATGCTAATAGTGCCAACTCAACTCCAACACAGATGCAAATGCAGCAGATACAAAAGAATGGGATGCACCTGTATCAAAAATACACTAGCAACCGAGTTGCAAAACAGAAAGGTACCTCTCACAACTGATGGAGCCGGTACTAGGTCCTGCGCGGTAACAGCATACACGCATCCTGTAGGCCCCTGATCCACTTACTCACCTCTAGGAGCAAAAGACTGCTGCACAGACTGGGATGATGAAGCTCCCGGATTGGCCCTCGAGGCCTGCACAGACTGAGCTAGCTGATAACTCTGCGTCTGCCTAGAACCAGACGCTCCCGATGTGACACCCAACTGCGGGCAATACCTCTTCAGGTGCCTAGGCTGACCACACTGATAGCAAGACAAAGGCTGGCCCCTGCCCTGACTCTAGCCCTGAGGTCGAGCCGAAAAAGAAGCAGTTCGCTAACCCCCTCCATTCTGCGGGCAAATCGAAGATTTGTGACCCAGCTGGCCACATGCGAAACAAGTCAAGCCTCCCTGACTACCTCTCCCAGAGCCTGCACTCGGCACTGGAAAGGTCGATCTAGCCAAACCACCCTGAGACTGCTGAGGGTTAAAACCTCTCTATCTCCTGCCATCACCCTGGCCATCTTGACTCCTCTTGGAACCTCTATGCTTCTCCTCATCTCCTCCTGCATCATAATTCCATATGAGCTGCAGCATCTACCAAACGTCTATACTCTCAATAAAAGACCCTCCAACCCTCAACTTGAGTCCACGCCTCAACTTCCACTCAACTCAAACAAAGCAACGGCGTTCCTCGGATGCCACAACAAGTTCAAGTGCAAACCTGGACAAGCTAGTAAAAGTAGCCTCAAACTCGGCCACTGACAAACCCTGCTGTTTAAGCTGGCAAAACTGTTCCCTCAGTCTCCCTGGCAGCTGAAGATAACTTCTCCTGGAAGGCATCCACAAAAGCCCCCATGCACCACCAACACTGCCCTTCTCGTACTTTCACCACTGACCCGCATCTCCCTTCAGTTGGAAGGATGCCAAGGTCACCTTTAAAGCCTTGTCCTCGATGCCAAGCATCTCGAACGTCTTCTCCATCTATTCCAACCACTCGTCAATCTTAAGTGGCTCCTTCGGATCCCCAACAAACTCGTCCGGGTTAGACCGGAAGAATTCCCTCTTCAGGAAAGAAGGCCCTGCCTCAGCAATATGGGCCTGATCCTGATTCCCAGCTCTGAGAATACCCAAAGCTCCTGCTATTTCTCGGGCCAAGGCACTCATAGCCTGCTGACCCGCTGGCTCGGCCACATTGGCCTGACCAACTCTCTCTTGCTGTGCCGGAATATCATCCGGCAAAGGCATCTCCTGCCTACCACACCTGTCGCGCCTACCACCTCTTCCTCATCCTGACATCCTAATGAAGGTAACGAAGAACATTAGCACATTCACAAATGTGCCAAAGCTAACTCACTCGCGTCCTAATACATGGACAACTGTAATTCACTCCACGTAAGCACATAAACACATAAGCACTTACGAATTTCATTTCCGGATAATGATAGTCCCGAGGCGTTACTAGAGTTCCGGTTAGAAACAACATTGATCAAGTGCTTTTCCAACAGGACTCCCAGAAACCCAAGGATCCAATCAACATCCTAGAAACTACATTCCATACCCATATAGTCACATAAGCATGTTATCAATTTAAACACATAGCATATGACACTACATCTAAGTCTCCATCAAGCGAGACAAACCCATTGTGATACTAATCACTTCCCACGTACCCAAAGTATTCGAACCCGGTACGCTCTGATACCAAGTTGTAACGCCCTCAAAATAATACATAAAACCCATCATTTTAGACATGCAATGATCTAAGAGAAATCAACATATTTCCATTCATCAGAGTAGTTCTTACAACAGCATTACATGTTAACAACAAAAGCAAATGTCCTACGGGCTTACAGCTTTCCAAGTCAACACTTGGTTACAAAAAACAAGAGTACTAACTCTATACAAAGAAAGCCCTTGGCTTGATATACATGTAATACAACAAAAGTAATCACAAAAAGACGCTCCAGCCACTAAGCCTCCCAAGTTACGTCCTTGGAGGCGGCATGCTACCTGTACCTGAAAATGATGCCCCATATAGGGCGAGCCAACGCTCAGTAGAGATATGCTAAACACAATATGAGCAGTAACTAAGACATTAGCAATTGATAAATGTTGACTCACATAAACCAATTCATAAACCATTTCCATTACATGATCACCATGTCCATATTTCATTTCATTTCCATTTCTTATCCAATTTCCAATTCATAACCGTGGCTCAGAACCTGGCCACATACTCTAAATGAAAAATAATTCATATTAAACGTTTCCCATTTCCAATAGATAAGCATACAAGTTATATCAACACCTCAACAGATAAGCATTAAACTACATCAACATTTCAATAGATAAGCATATGAGCTGTATCCACACTTCAACAGATAAGCATATAAGCTATATCAACACTTCCATAGATAAGCATATGAGCTATATCAACACATCAACTGACAAGCTTATGAGCTGTGTCAACGGAGTCCATCCCCTATCTCCTCCCAAACAATATCCGGTTTAGAGGTCCATCCTCTATCTTCCCCTAAACCGTGGAGTACATCCCTTATCTCCTCCCACACACACACAACGTATATACACATAGGTCACTTACATAATCAATCAATACATAAAGTTAATGTATTCTTTCAACCGTCATACTCTATGACACATCCAATTGATTAGTTTTAGTTTGCCTAATCATCATGCATTGTCTACAACAATCAAAACTACCCTCCACCGGTAGCCCAAAGCAATTATTTCTAAACTGATAATAAAAGCACCAACAGATAAAATATCCGCATTTTCAAAAGTGAACGATTTATTAATCCGACTCCATATTACATCTCATAATGAACCACTATCATTATATTCAACTCAATTTCACAAATCCATAACTTTCCCAAATTAATTATACCAATTAATTTATACAAAATTTAGGGCTTTTTCCCCCAACTCTCAATAAACCCAAAGGTTCAAATATCAACAACCAACAACTATATCATCATTTTGAAACCCAAAATACATATTATGAGCCAAAATCACAAAACCCTCTTAATACATTTCGAAACCCTAGATCCCAAAATCAAACCATTTAAACAACATACTCAAAATCTAGGTCAAAACCCATAAGAGTGAGTAGGAATCCCTACCTCAAATGATGGAACCCAACAAAGGAGATGAAGAAAACGAAAATGCTCCAAATTCTGAAATTCTCGGATCAAAATATACCCCTCGACGATCAACACACTTTTTGTAAAGGCCAAAGGTGAGGAAACAACTCCTACTAGATCAACACTTAGAGAGAAGGTAAGGTTTTAGAGAGAGAGGCTCTCCAATGGAGTTTTTGAAAAGTAAGAGAGAGAAATAAAGTTGAAAAAGTGATCCAAAAAGTCAAAACTCGGACTGAAATACACGTCGCCCCGCTCAAGCGTGGAAACCCCCGCTCGAGCGTCACTCACAGACTCCCGCTCGAGCATCAAAACTCCCACTCGAGCGGCGAATACAACCTTCCAGCACTTTTGCAGAACAGGTCCCCGCTCGAGCGTCCAACTCCCCGCTCGAGCGTCCAACACTGCAGAGGAAAATACTGGGAGTGTGATATCCCCGCTTGAGTGCCAAAACCCCCGCTCATGCGGAGAAGAAAACAAAAGGCCCGCTCGAGCATCAAAAGCTCCGCTCGAGCGTGAAGGCTAAAATCTGGGCAACTAGTTTTGGTTTCTAAGCTCAACCAACCTGTTTCAAACCTGCCCAACACAACCCAAGACTCAAATACAAAGAGTAAAGGATGTAAACGAGATATACACAACAACCAACTCCACGGAACCTAAGTCCAGATACAACAATTAAGAAAAGGGAAACCAGGATCGCTATATGCTGCCACAGCTGCTGCTCTCCAAATTGCCCCTTTTGGACCCAATTTACTTGATGAAGCTCCTTTATGACCGCATCTTTTTGCAAGCTCAAGATAGCCCATCTTCATCTCTTTAATCTTCTTCCCACTAAAGTTTTTAACTACTCTTTTCCTCCCTTTTTTTTTCTGAAACTCTGAACTTAAGCGTGCTGCGATACCCTGGGTCTGTGATACATTTGAACATATTAGTAAAGGGCCTACTGCATTTTGAAACCCACTCTGGAAACCAGACTTTAGGCCTCGAGCTTGCACCTCCACCCCTTTCCTCATATTTTCAAGCCCATTTCTTAGGCCCACCTCATTTCAAAATATGTGTTATTAATCTTAGAAAGTTAATGTATGATTTGAGCCACAAATCCTACAATATGTCATGTTTATACAGCTATATTGTGTATTTAAAAGATGTATTGAGGGGACGCTAAGGTAAAATGCATTGAGTTTTTTTTTTATTTTTGGGCGAAACTCTCCAAAGACTTGCACATCACAGTTTGACGCGTGCAACTCATGTGCACCTTGTACTTGTTTTGTACATAAATTTGAGGAGTTGTGTTACATGGACTCTTTTATTTCCTCCATAGTACCCGTGCCCACCGGATATGACATGGGTAAGGGTGTGGGATATGTGCCCGACACTCGTACCCAATTTAGACACTCAGATCCTTTAATTTGTGACAATACATAAAGAAAAAATTCACATTTGTTAGTAAAGCAATATTTTTAGCCTCTTAACTAAATTAGATATAGAAATTTAATATGTTTCTTGTATTCTATTTAATTTCTAGTATATTTATTTCTACACAATTTATAACATCTCATCAGAAAGTATTATATAATATGCAATATATATATATATATATGTGCAGATAACGTGTCCTTATACCCATATCCAATTTTGGATATGTATCCCAAGATTTAAATTTATGAAGGTCTGACGTTTGGATACACACCCACACCCGATACTCGTACCTGAGTCTATGTAACAATACATATGTGGGGAGCTTGTCTTGGGTTGTTGTTAAACTTAGTAAAATACCGTGTTTTTTTTTTTTTTTTTTTTTTTGATGATCTAATACCTAGTTTAAATTTAAACATAAAAAATAAGAACCTCATTTGTAACAATCATATTCTGTGGAAAAAACCAAGAGAAAAAATATAAAGCTAAGACTCAAGTAAGAAGTTCAATAACTGAAACTAAGAATGTCAAGTTCATTTTCGATGAGGGCAAGTCTCCTATTTTGTAATGAAATGTTCAACAACACATTGAGGAGAAAAGTATTTATATATTTATATTTAATTTTAAATAACTTTTTCTCACTAAATATAAAAATTTGAAATTTGAAATGCTTGTGTGTTGATTCTTGGTCATTTTAAAAACTTACGCATTCACATTTAAAAGCTTTGGTATATACATATTTAGCCATGGTCTGTCTAGTGCAAAGCATGTACACCTCAATTGTTTGGTGTATTAGATTATGTTCTCCATGTGAGACATGGCCAATTAAAACTATTCATCATTCATTGTTATCCTATTTGAGTTCAAAACCAACTTTTGGAACTCAAAATTGTTTTTGAGTTTTTTGTTTTGCTTTTTTTTTTTATTTTTTTTGTCTTTAGTGAATTTTTTTTCTTCATATTCTAGTTTTTAATTTTTTTTAGATCTGCCTAATTTAGATGCACTTAAAATTTAAAATATTGAAAAAAAAAATTTTGAAAAAAGTTGATTAAAGACAATTTCAGATTTTTTTTACAAATATTTTATTTTTTAAGTGCATCTAGATTAGATGCATCTAAAAAGTTTTTTTTAAAAAAAAAGAAGACAAATATGAAAAAATTTCACTAAAGAACCCCCTCCCCCCCCAAAAAAAAATTGAAAAACAAAAAAACTCAAAAGCAATTCATAAACTAAACCAAAGAAGGTGAAAGTTTTTCATTATGATTCTTGGCCATTTTAAAAACTTTGGAGGTTATCTTTCAAAAAAAAATTGTACTCTTGTTGGCTGATTCTGTTCCGTGGATCGAGCTATATGTACAGGAAAATGTGATTCATATCAAAGACTGAAATACAAAGAAGTGTTGAAAGTACATAGATTGAATTTATGTGATCAAGCCATATGTACAAAGAATGTGATTCCTCTCGAGGTATACAGATAATGCTATTCTGTAGGTCATGCTATTTAGTGTAGGAAACAGAATGTGATTCCTCTCACAGAATGTGTTATATAATAAAAATGAAACTAAGTTCACTAGGTAGCGTATATGAGGGATGTAGTATTATATTGCAAAGGTGAAAATTATTCATAAACTCTGTGTGAGTGATTTTCTATTCACACTGCCTATCTTAGTGATTCAGCAGTAGTAACACAGGCAGAATAGATGGCACAGATAATAACACAATGACACAAAGGATTTAACGTGGTTCGGCAATAAATGCCTACATCCACGGGGGGGCCGAGGTAATTCACTATTGAATAAATGGTAAAATTACAACTAACTCTCAGTAATTCTCTCACTCTCTAAGCATGTAATTGTAAATGTTACAATTAGCTTGTAGTTGTATCTGCTCTTGTTCAGAATGGCTTCGATGTCCCCCCTCTTCTTCTCTACCTCTCCATATATACTAGAAAAGTTAATGGAGAGGTCGGCAGCTTTTGAGCTGGCTGCCAACCCACTATTTACACTTTTGGCAGCTTTCCAGGTGAAAGCTTTTCATGGGTTCACATGGCCTCTAGTGGCCTCATGGCCAACTCACATGGCCTCAAGGCCTGGTAGTTGGTGAAGTGCTGGCCTCATAGCTGTACATCCACTTTAACCAAGATAATATTTTATAACTTCAACCTCGGCCTTAATCTTCTGCGGGTAACTCGGCCTTTGCCTGTCAAGCCGAGGTTGGAGGCCTTTGTCCCGAATTAAGTTGCCTTCAGAAATTACCTCGGCAAATACTAGGATACCATGGCAAAACTTTACTGTGACACGTAGCTCTCCTGATGACACGCCGACGTCATCTTGCCACGTGTTGATGCTCAGAAATATAACCCCACAAACTCCATTAGTATTTGTGTACGATGTCATTGTCCATATGATTAGAGGTTGTTTGCTTTTGCTTTATTCAGTTGAAGGAATGATCTTTCTATATCTCCACTGTTATTCCTAGAACCATTTGTAGGTTTATTTTTTATTTTTTATTTTTTTATGGAGAAGTATGTGTGCTTACTAATTATGGATTATAATATTTTAATTAATAATGGTCATGATGGACTATTCTATGCTGGAACATTTAACAAATGATCTTTTGCAACTGTATTAGTCACTAAATTTCTCTTCTCCAGCATATTGTTTTTTCCACACTCAAACAGAGAACAGCTATGAAACATGTGGACCTAGGAGGGATATAACAGATGTACCATAGTTAATTATTGTACGTTACAAAAGGAATGCTACAGAAGATAGTATTAAAATTGAGGAAAATAAAGGGAAAAAACATGATGGAGGCATTTCTGAATGACAATGTGGATTCTGCATCACAACTTGTTACAAGGTACAATGATTCTAAAGAAAGTTCAGAGGTTTGGCCTTCGATCTATTGTGAGATGGATTTTACTACATGCTTTAATTATTGAGATACATTTCACTCTGTATTGAGCAGTTAACGCAAATGCAACATTCTTTGTGATTTAGTGCACCTTTTCACGTTGAGTTGTTTCTATTTTATTTGGTTGGTAGATCATCAAGTGGATCTCTCAAATAATCGAAGATGGTGACTCTAGGGAGCTCCCTTTTTTTGTAAGTTAACATAGACAAACTGTGGAGACATAATTTTTGAATGACAACACGTGGCCGAGGTGTCACCAAAGTGTTAGTCGAAGAGCCACATGTCATGGTCGTAACGCCGAGGTTATCTCCGAAGATATCGGAATCCGGGATAAGCGGATAAGGGACAAAAGTCTTAGAATGAGGAAGGGACTCAGTCTGGATAAGTATCTATTGAAGAATCCAGGATAAGCACTGAGCTAAAGTCCATTCAAGCAAGGCTTCTATTGGGACTAAGATTGAGTTAACTATAAAAGAGAGGCACCCCCATGGGTCTAAGGTACGCAATTCATACTCAAAACAGTGAGTTAAGCACTTTTGATATCTTTGAGAGATAACTGACTTGATCGTCGGAGTGTCCCCCGGTGGACGAACCACCGCCGGAACCTCTTCTTTCTGTTGCAGGTCATTCAGGTGCCATCTTTTCTGCCAGTGTTCTCTAGTTGAAAGCTGAGTTGGTAGTGTGGTCGGAAATTCACTCACACACAAACCTTTTGTAAGTTAACATAGACAAACCTTTTTTAGAATTAAGTTTCCTTTTAATGCTTGAATGGATGAATGTGTATTTTGCTGAGGGGCTTAATTACCTTTACCCCATATTGATACCTAGGAAGCACAAGCACGTGACATGACATTGACGCACCGACATATAAATTTTCAAATAATGTAGGACACGACATGTTCAGGACTTCTGCAAAATATATAATTTGTTTATTTATCAAATATATGTTGTATATAATGATAAATAATTATTATGTCATATATATAAATATTTAAGTAAAATATATTCATTTTTGAAGTATAAAGGAGGAGAATAGGTATAAATTTACTTAATTTTTGTTGTATCATTGGATTCCAAGTTATTTATTCAAACTCATAATATGTTTCATGAGTGTCTTGAAAAGTGTCTGGCTATAAAGCAAGGGTACTCCGAAAATATTGCCATACTCATACTAGGTACTTACAGGGTACTGGTATGTGTACCGTTAGGGTTGCATGCATATCGAGTACCTGAAATACTTACCGGGTTCATAGGTACATGATGGGTACATCGGTGGTACAACAAGTTATGGGACATTGGTAGTGATACATTTAATTTATTAGAGAGTTATGATTTACTTGAGATTGCAAATCTTTTAGTTAATGTGTCAAAGATGAAAGATGTATTAATTATTCAATGATGAAGTTGATGGAAGTGAAAATTGATGTTTCAAGTTTCCAAATTTTTCTTAGTTTGCTTTTGGAATGAAATTTTGTTTTGTAATTTCTCCTATTTAATGGCATTAAAATAGCTTATAGACTTTGCTTTGATATTGGTATTGTTGAACTGTGATTTCTTTTTTTGGTTTCGTAATTTCTCCTTTTAGTTTTGGTATTGAACTTTAATTTGTAGGTTGAATCTCAAACTATAAATTATGAAGAAAAAAAAAAATTGTTGATGTACTCTAGCCGTACCTGTATCCTTTTTTCTTTTCTTTTTTATAGGTTTCGCCGTATCAGCATATTGGTACCCACACCTGTTCTACTTAGGTGTCCGATGAGTGTCAGACACGGCATGTAACGTTCTTAGAGTGTCCGTGCTTCTTAGATTGATACTCATTGAACTTTGTAGTTTTTTTAAGGAAGTATACACTCTGGAGCTTAGAGTTGCATCTCTTTCATACAAGATGCCTGCTCAAACCTTTTCTATTTATCTCATCGCAAATAGCGAACACTCCTGCACTTGTTCCTGAAGATGCAGATCCTATTTGGTGAGTAGGTGCCAAACCATTCTATCCAAAGGTACATGAATGAAACAGAGAATTTGTAGCATCATGAATTGAATCCACAATCGCCTAGGAGATCCAAGGATTGGCAAAGATTGGCCCAGTCTTCCTCTTGGAAGCATTGATGTCTTTTGGTAGCATCTGGCTGCGAAGGAGCCAATCAACTCACCCAAGTCAATCAAATAATCAAACTCAACTGAGCCAAAAAAGTAAGCCATGGCATATTGTGCTCCTCGGAGCATTGTTATTTATTATTTTTTTTTCCAGCTATTATCTTCATTTCCAATCCAATGTGATTTCATTGATATTCTTCTGACTCATGATTAGTCTTTTCTTTTATTTCCCTTTTCTACTTTTCAGCATCATTATTTTCCTTCTATTTATTTTTTATATGTGATGTCTTGGTTGCATAATGTTTTACTTGAGCAATTTAGTTACTTCTATTAATATTCTGTTAGGATAAGTCCAACCATGTGATATATGTGGGCCCCATACGTTTGTTAGGTTAGTTTAAACATGTATTTGGGTTAGGATAGTAGAGTCCAGAATCTATTGGGGAACCCAATGTATAGGTTTTGGTTACTTAATTTTATGGAACTAGTTTTTTTGTGGATAGACTATTATAAATAGTCATGGAGACTATGTTTTGGTGAGATTAAGAGGAGGATAAAATAGAGATGTAAGAGGTGACAAAAAATACCGTGAAGGCACTGTAGTGATCAAGGGCTCAACTACTCTTGAGCAGGGACGGACCTATGCGTGGACCAATAGGGGCCACGGCCCCCCGCTTAAATTAAAAAAAAATTATATTATATATTATTTTTTAACCTAATATTAATAATATATAATTGTGTAGGAAATATGCCCCTCTTTTGTCATTGTCAAGTAACATGGGCCTCACCTATTCATTAGATGGCTCATTTCTTTTTCTTCGCCTCTTCTTTCCCAAAAAAATATAAAAGTAAAAATAAACATAAAATAAATAATAAAATATAATTAAAAATTCACTTCTTTTTATTCATATATTAAATATAATTTTTTACAGACTCTTTGCTTGTGTACATTAAAAAGGAAATTGCGGAAAATTTTATTACAGAGTCAATCATTGAACACTTTCGAGAAATGAAAAAACGTCGAGTTCCACTTTGATAGATGGTTGAGTTGATTTGTATAAAGAATTATTTAATACATGACTTTGTTTTTATTCATATATTAAATTCACTAAATATACCTATCTAAAAAAAAAATCACTAAATATATGATTGTTTTATTTTTTACGTACTAATTTAATATCAAATTTTAGTTTATTTTTTGAATTCAAAAAAAATAATAGTTTATATTAATTCATATAAAAAAAATTATTCATGTCTTGGCCCCCCCACAAATGAATTCTTGGTTCCGTCCCTGCTCTTGAGCATGGGGTTCTAGTAGTCATATGGGTTTTGAGTGTGTTGGCCATCTCACATGTATTATCTATTTTTATTCATAGTGGAGTCTCTCTCCCATGGATGTTGGCAATTGGTGCTGAACCACAAAAATCTGTGTCTAATTGTTTTCTCTTCAGTGTTTGCATTGTGTGCTTCCGTTCACATTGGTGGATGTGGTATAAATCCCATTCCCAACATATTCTTCAAAGTTTCCCTTCATTTAGTTCAAATGCAGTCACATATCCTTGTAGGTAGCAACTTTTTTTGTTTTTGTTTTTGTTTTTTCTATTTTCTTGACGGCCATGTTATTGCCTATTCATTGTTATTTTATTTCTGCCCCCAACAGATTATTGTACTAAGCAATAGCTTTGAGCATATCTCTGAGTTATCTCATTGAACAATTCACATTTTCCAGCTTTGCAATTTCTAGACTTGTCATTCTCATTGAAAAAGCAACACCCCACCCCAAACTCACAGACACAAAAAAAAAAAAAAAAAAAAAAAAAAACCTAAAGAAGGATTTTTCTGTCTCCCTCACCACAGATTCATTCTTGTATGATTGTTCCTTCGTTGGGAATCTATTGCTTGCTAGTTGAACTTGTTTCCCTCACCACCAATCATTCCTGTATGATTGTGTTCCTTCATTGATATTCTCTAATAATTTTCTTTAACAGTTATCCCCCACCATTTTTCAAGGACATATTGATCCAATGGCTCCTTTGGAAAATGAAATTATGTTTCACTTTGTGTTGAACTGCCTAGAGGCTGTTGGTGTCATGTGTTATATAGTTCCCAACCTCAAAACCTGAATAACTTTTAGCACTACTGCCAACATTTCTCCTTTTGGCACCTCTTAGTACTAATTACCAAAATTTCTAAAGGCAAATGCGTAGCGTGAGGCATTTTTTCCCTTGTGAGGAGAGGCGTAAGCCTCAAGGCATTGAGGCATTAGAATTTTTAATTTTATATTAAAAGAGTAAAAAAAATATTAAAAATTAAATATGATGTAAATACTTTTCTCCTTAACGCGTCAAAAACTTTCATTGTAGAGACAAAAACTTGCCCTCATCACACGTAAAATTGGCATTTTTAGCTTAAGTTATTGAGTTTTTCACTCTTAGTAGCAAAAAATTACTTCTTGGTTGATGTTTCTTACTCAGGAATGTGATTCTCTGCTCTCAAAGAAGAAACCTGTAAGAAACTCGCTTCCATTGAGGAAGAAACTCACACCCAACTGAGATAGAATCTCTCAAACTTACAAATCTCATAGAAATGAAAGAAAAACAACTCAAATTTATTCTCAACTTTTTATTTATACTTAGTAAAGACAATTTACAGTTGACATCAATCTCCGATATTAATTCCTATTTTAACACATAATTACAACTAATAAACATAAACATCAGTGATCTTAATTTTGCTATGCATACATAACTTCCCAATTCACTGCAGTGGGACTTGCATAAGCATTTTGCACGTTAAACAGTATTTGTTTTATGCATTTTTATTTTCCTCTCCTTTCTATATGTTTGCTCAATCACCATATGAAAATTTCTAGGATGATGAAGATAGACGAAATCAAGTGGTGTCAAACCAAGATCGTCCTTTTTCCATCACTGACACAGAACCAAAAATAGCTTACCAAATGCCACTATCAGATTCTGACTCTGAGTAATAGATGGTGTTCAAAGGAATCGAGGTTTGACATTAAGCAAATTAAGCACATGGGGTTCTCAAAGTAAAGATCAAAGTTGTATCTCCATTGTGATTATACTGATTTGCTCACAGGTGTTACAAGTAACTAGCAAATGGCTACCCAACATATATACATTGATCATTTAGAAATTATACCATGAATTTTGGGAACCTGTTTGAATTGATAGTTTGTCGGTTTTAGTCTCAATGTGTGACTGAATCATAACTTTGGGATAATTTTCGATTTACTTACAATTGTGTTACCTTCAGGAGCTGCTTTACCTTTCTTATCTGGAAAAGGAAGCACATATGTGATTGTATCACTAAGTTGTAAAATTTTAGTGAAAAATTCTCATGAAGATTGAGGAGATATGTGAAATTTTAGAAGGTTAATTCCCATTAAAGAAAATTTTCAACAAGTTTAGATTAATATATTGTTTGAACTTAACAGAGTCTTGAGGTTAATTAATATTCCTCTCTGAGATTTGGAAAGATGATATCTAGCCCCCAAAGTTTTCTAAGTAGGAAGGGTTGGCCATAGGTGTCTCCATTGAGTCTTGTTAAAATATTAAGGTTGTGTTTGAATCATGGAATTGAAAAGGGAAAGAGAAAAGGATGGGTGAAAGTAAGTAAAATGTAGCTATATTTCATGTATATTTTATCTAGTTTTTCATTCCATCTTTTCTAAATATCAACTCAAGTCCATGATCCAAACACAACTTAACAAAATAAATATGTTCCTTCCATGATTTGAAACAAGGACCTCAACATGGACCTCTTAACCAAAATGGCCACACATAACAAATTGTTTTTACATTTGAAATTTTGATTTATCAAGTTCAATTGAATGTTGATTTATCTGTTAGAAGGGTCATATGACACATGCATTGTATGTGCACTGATTGGTAAATCAAAAAAATATTAAAAAAAAATCCGTTCGATTCTTTTATGATACATTCTATATACACATATATGTATATACATAACAACGTGGATATCAGATTTGTATCCAGTCCTATTCTTCATGGCTATCCAATATCTATCTATTCTAATATATAAAAGGAAGGCCATTAGTAGTGTTGACACTTTTTGTATCATATTTTGATTTTTTTTTCAAAGGGTTTGGCTTCCTTCCAGTCTACGACCATGAGTCCCATTTTGATAATTTGAACCGTTGAATGTGTAGAACTTATTGAGTACTATATACTTATAAAAAATCACATTAATCAGATATCGATAACTACATCATCAAATTAGTTTTGTATAAAAAAAATGGACAATGAAAAATAAACAGTTGACAAAAATATGATCCGATGAAATAGGTATCGATATCCGATCAACGTGATTTTTTACAAGTATATAGTACTCGACGAGTTCTACATATTGAACGGTTCGGATTATCAAAACGGGACCTGTGGTGGCCTCCACAGGCCTAACAGCACCCTCCAGTCCAATCACGAACTAGAAAGAAGCCAATCCCTTTTTCAAAATACCCCTATATTTGGAGTTTTTATAACAATTATTCAAAGAGGAGGACAAGTCTCAAATTTATGACCATGGATTTAATAATAAATGCTCTTACCACTTGAGCAACGCATGTGCATTTTTGTTTTTTTTCAATCCATTTAATGTTCTGTCAAAACAGGAGTGCCCAAGAACTCAAATGTTCTCTCCCTTGAAACATTAAAAACAGAGTATTCTAAAACCAAAATGATAAAAACAGAGAAAGAAACAAAATAAAATATGTTTTGAAGCTGAAATTATTAGTTGTAGTAATGAGCTCGGTCCGACTAAAGTTCTTTCATGATGGTTTGGGTACCACCATATCAGCGCAATCAATTTCATCATCAGTACTTTGATTCCCCCCCCCCCCCCCCCCCCAATTTCTTTATCAAAATTTTCTTCGAAATATTGTACCCAGACAACAATGGAATAGTAGTAAACCATCTCATCAATTTCATCTTTATGGTGTCAATGAACCTTTTCCACTGCAAACCACCTTGACTCTCCCCAAACAGAGTTCTGTAAACCACCGATCTCTTTGACACTGACAATTCACAATTGCTGATACTACTATTATCAAAGAAAATGCTTACTTACAAAATCGAAAATAAGAAATACTCACCTTCAACAATCCAATGAAGGGTCTTCAATGGAGGGTTGAGGTGGTAGGTCTTCACTGCATGGAACCGAAATAGGGGTCAACAGTTGGTCTACAATTTTGAAGAAGTGTGTAGAAAGAAGGTTGAGGTAGTTTGTGTACAGGATATGAGTTAAGGGTATAATTGGACATTTGGTATGTGGAATGAGAAAAATAACTAATAATCAAATTATTAAATGTGTATATTGAGAAATGATGTGCACAAAGATAAATAGGTGTGTGGAAATAAAATTTCCCCCTTTCAAAGCTTTGAAAGTCCGTGGAAAAATTATTAGGCCTGGTTTAACATCTAATTACAAAAATCATCATTATTTTTATTAAAAACTTTATTTTTAAAAAAAAAAAAGTCAACAAAAAAAAGCTTAAAACGTCAATGTCAATCCCAAACACCTTTGGAATTTTATTCATATATATATTTTTTAAATTAAGTTTTCAGAAAGAAAAAAAAAGGACTGAAAAACTAAAAATAAAAATAAAAAAGATCACTAAAAACAAACATCCAAATTGATACTTTACAACATGATCATATGTAAAGCATGTGTTCCTTCTTTAACGACACTGCCACGTTCATTCTTGCACTGTTTGGCTTCAATACCATGGGTAGATTCATGTTTTATTTATTTATTTATTTTTATATCTATTAACTATTAGAAATGGTTTGAAAATTGGTTTGGGAAAAAACAAAATTTTTCCCAACTTTGGTCTAATTTTTAAGTGAGACCCATACGTCAAAGTTGGCGGGTCTAAGTGGTAACGCGTTCTATGTCGCGTTGTGATTCACTTAGCATATTTGGTTGCTCAAAACCATTTTGAGTGAATGGGAAATTGATGCCAAGATGGGCTCCATGAAAATTGTGTGTTTGGTAAAATTTCCTTAAAGGTTTGAGTTAAGGCTTGTCCCACCTTGGTTTAGTGGGCAAACTTTTGTGGGTTTAGAAGGCTTGAGTTTGTAACTTAGGGAGGGCCCCAAGGGGTACCCAAGTTTTGTGGAAGGGTAAGGTTATGGGCAAAGTGGGCTAGACCCATTGGACCCAAAATAAACACAAGCGTACCGCTGTTATTGTTTGTTCGGTCGGGCTAGGCTTGGGCGCGAGTGCGTAGTGAGGTTAACCCAATACTTTTTTTTTGGGCCAAAAACATTTGAATTTATTTTTATTTTTTGGAAAAATAAAATCTATCTAATTTTGTTTTCAAATTTCAATTGGAGAAAAATTCAAATTTGGCTTGCACCTCTTCAAAATTTATGTACAAGTTCCATATCTATCCATATAGATTCAATATGTTTTGAAATTAAACCAAACAGATTCATTATCTGTTCAAAACTCAAACCCGAACAGTTCCTTATCTGTTCAAACAGTGCCGAACATGTATGGTACCTATTCAAACAGATCTGGTATCTGTTCAAACAGATCTGCTACCTGTTGGATTCAAACCAAACAGCCACTATTCTATCTATAAATAGGCAGTCCTTCATTTGGATTTTGGATTCAGAAATTTCGTTCTTGCCTCTACTATTACTCTCTGCATTTTGCTGCATTATTTTCCTGTGAGAAAGAGTGTAAACACAAAGTATGTTCGTTGTGCGAATAGTTTGTAGTGTTGCTACTATTCGTTGTTGATCATTTTATCTTATGAGATAGACGTCCACAATCTGAAAGCATCGTGGAGAGGACGAATCTGTCTTAAGGACACAGTGTTAAACACTAAATTTGATCAAATTTTGTTCGAGAAAAATAATAAAGTAAGTGCTTTGATTACTTTTCTATTATATTTTTTTTTTTCAAATTCTGATTTTGTTTTTATAACAAAATAAGAATCTGTTTTTATTTTTTTTTTTTTATATTATTTTGATTTTTGTAATCAAACAGTCTCTCTCCTCTTTTAATTCATTCTTCAAATACAGTGAAGATTGTCTAACAATCTTAAGACAGATCATTTTTTGGTGTCTTCATTATATTTATTTTCTGTGCTTTCACAAAGTGATATTCTGGTTGGAAAATACAAATAGTAGTCATATATTGTTTGATAAATAGTAGTAATATAATATTTATTTTCTTTGACAAATAGTAGTAATATACTATTTGTTATTAGCAATTTCAGAATATTAATTTGTGTAGTAGTATTACAAAAAAATTATTGTGTAGTATTTTTTTTTTTTTTTAGTAACTAGAAAATTAATTTGTGTTTTGGTTTTTTCTGATTTTTGTAATCAAATATTATGGCTACTGCAATTGAAAGTGGTACTCCAAATGTTACAATGACTTCGGTCCCTATCCAGAACCATGTTCAAGTTCCAATAAATCATGGAGAAAAACTAGAAAAGTTTAATGGCACTGAGTTTAAGAGATGACAGTAGAAAATATTATTCTATCTTAAAACTTTGAATCTTGCCCAGTTTCTTTGTGAAGAGGCTTCAGTACTTAAAGATGATCAAAGTGATTAGCAACTTGTTGCCTCTGTAGATGTCTGGAAACATTCTGATTTTCTGTGCAGAAACTACATCCTCAATAGCCTAGACAACATGCTGTATAATGTTTACAACCCTCTGAAAACAGCAAAAGAATTATTGGATTCTTTGGAGAAAAAATACAAGACAGAGGATGCTGACACAAAGAAATTTGTTGTCAGTAAATTTCTGGACTTTGTTATGGTAGACTCCTAAACGGTAATTTCTCAAGTTCAAAGTTTTCAATTAATTTTGCATGATATTCATGCTGAGGGTATGTCTCTTAGCGAGTCTTTCCAAGTCGCTGCATTAGTGGAAAAATTACCACCGGCTTGGAAAGATTTCAAAAATTATTTAAAACATAAACGCAAAGACATGACCATGGATGAATTGATTGTAAGACTGAGAATTGAGAAAAATAACCGTAAGGCTAAAAGAGGAATGGTAAAAATCCCATTGAGTCCAAGGCTAATGTGGTTGAACAAGTCTCCAAACCACATAACAAAAAAATGAAGTTTGCTGGAGATGGTCCTAAACAAGGCAACAACAATGGCAATAAAAAGTTTAAAGGTAAATGCTATTATTGTGGCAAGACTGGACATCATGCCTCTGATTGCCGACGCCCTAAAAAAGATCGCGGAAGTACAAGCAAGAATACTACCAATCATGCCAATGTGATAGAACTAGATTACATCTCTAATAGGATAAATGACATCAATCTCTCTACTATGGTGTCTGAGGCTAATTTGGTTGGAAATCCCAAGGAATGGTGGGTTGACACAGGAACAACTCGTCACATTTGCTCAGACAAGAAAATGTTCACTACATATAATGAGGCTGCAAATGGTGAACAACTTTTTATGGAAAATTATTCTACTTCTACTGTGGCTGGACCAGGAAAGGTGATTTTGAAGATGACATCGGGGAAGGAACTTACCTCAACAACGTGCTGCATGTACCAGACATCCAGAAGAATTTAGTTTCTGGTTCTTTGTTAAGTAAGAATGGTTTTAGACATGTATTTGAGTCTGATAAATTTGTATTAACAAAGAGTGGTATGTATGTTGGTAAGGGATACATGAGTGATGGTCTCTTCAAGTTGAATGTAATGACTGTTGTACCAAAACTTGCTATTAATAAGAATAACACATCTTTTCCTTATATTCTTGAGTCAAATTTATGGCATGGTAGATTAGGACATGTAAATTTTGATGCTTTGCATAGACTAATTGGTTTGGATTATATACCAAAGTTTGAAATTGATCCTAATCACAAGTGTGAGATTTGTGTAGAAGCAAAACTAACTAAGGCTTCATTTAAATCGGTTAAAAGAAAAACCGAACCTCTAGAATTAATTTATACTGATGTATGTGATCTTAAATTTGTTCAAACTAGAGGAGGCAAAAAGTATTTCATAACATTTATCAATGATTGCACAAGAGATTGTTATGTATATTTACTTAGAAGTATAGAAGAAACCTTGGAAATGTTTAAACTCTACATACTGAAGTTGAAAATCAACTTGGTAAAACCATTAAAATGGTTAGAAGTGATAGGGGTGGTGAATATGATGCACCGTTAAATGAATTTTGTGCTCAACATGGCATTATTCACCAAACTACAACACCTTATTCTCTACAACAAAATGGAATTGCTGAAAGGAATAATAGAACTCTTAAAGAAATGATGAATGCAATGTTACTAAGTTCAGACTTACTACAAAACTTGTGGGGGGAAACAATATTGTCTGCTAATTATATTCTTCACATAATACCTCACAAGAAAACTAACAGCACTCCTTATAAATTGTGGAAAGGTCGACCACCTTCCTACAAATACTTAAAAGTGTGGGGGTGTTTGGCAAAAGTAGAAGTTCCTGTTCCGAAAAAGACTAAGATAGGACCAAAAATAGTGGATTGTGTGTTTATTGGTTATGCTCAGAATAGTAGTGCATATCGATTTCTGACTTATAAATCAAAAATACTTGATATACATGTGAACACTATTATAGAGTCAAGAAATGCTGTGTTTTTGAATATATTTTTCCTTACAAGAAAGGGCAGGAATTAAGTTTACAAAAAAAAAAACTTATGATTGTATACAAAGTCAAGAGACTAATAACAATCAAATGCAAGAGACTAGTAATGGTCTCGACTAATAGGATTTAACTGATGATGAACCAAGACGAAGTAAGAGAGCAAGAACATCAAAATCCTTTGGTCCAGATTTTCTGACATACCTGTTAGAAAATGAACCTCAAAACTTTAAGGAAGCAATGACAGATCCTGAAGCACCTTCGTGGAAAGAGGCTATTTATAATGAAACTGAATCCATAATGCAAAATCATACTTGGAAATTGGTGGATCTTCCACCCGGTTCTAAACCTCTTAGATATAAATGGATATTTAAGAGAAAAATGAAAGCAGATAGTTCAATAGATAAATATAAAGCAAGACTTGCAGTAAAAGGTTACAGACAAAAGGAAGGTCTGAACTATTTTGACACATATACCCCTGTGACAAGAATAACATTCATCCGCATGCTTATTGCTATAGCAGCGTTGTATAAGTTAGAGATACATCAATGGATGTTAAGACAACTTTCTTAAATGATAATCTAAATGAAGAGATCTATATGGAGCAACTTGAAGGGGTTGTAGTGCCAAGGCAAGAGAAGAAAGTTTGTCGGCTTGTAAAATCTCTTCATGGATTAAAACAAGCTCCTAAGCAATGGCATGAGAAATTTGATCATGCCATGCTAACTAATGGTTTTAAGATAAACGAATGTAACAAGTGCATCTATGTTAAAACACTGCCAAAGGTTATGTCATTATTTGTCTTTACATGGATAACATGCTTATCATTGGAAGCAGTCAAAACATGATCAAATCAACTAAGAAAATGCTAAACAAAAGATTTGATATGAAAGATATAGGAGTCATAGATGTAATATTAGGAATGAAAATTACTAAAACATCTGATGGATATGCATTATCATAATCTTATTATATTGAGAAAATTCTTGGTAAATATATCAAGAATGATGTGAATGTAGCAAGAACACTTATAAATATCAGTCTTTATTTATCGAAAAATAAAGGTGATGCGGTGCCTCAGTTAAAATACTCCCAAATCATTGGAAGCCTAATGTCCCTAATGAATTACACGTGTCTTGATATAGCTTATGCTGTCAGCAAATTGAGTGGGTACACTAGTAACCCTAGAGAAGACCATTGGAAAGCGATCATTCAGGTTCTTAGATATCTAAGATTTACCCGTGATCATGGTTTGAAATTTACTCAATATCCTGTAGTACTGGAAGGTTATTGTGATGCCAATTGGATATCGGATACTAAAGATTCAAAATCCACTAGTGGATATGTCTTTACTCTGGGAGGCGCTATTGTTTCTTGGAAATCCATGAAATAAACATGCATCGCACGATCCACAATGGAATCTGAGTTCATTGCTTTAGACAAAGCAGGAAAAGAAGCAAAATGGCTTCGCCATTTCTTAGAAGACATTCCAATGTGGCTAAAACCTGTGCCAGCTATTTGCATTCATTATGATAGTCAATCTGCAATAGGCAGGGCATAGAGTCATATGTATAATGGTAAGTCACGACATATTCGTCGTCGACATAACACCGTAAGACAATTGCTCTCAAATGGAATAATCTCAATAGATTATATAAAATCCAAAGAGAATATTGCGGATCCGTTAACAAAAGGTTTGGCAAAAGAGCAAGTGTATCGTTCATCGAGGGGAATGGGATTAAAGCCTATTACATAAGAGTCATCATAATGGTAACCCTACTTAGATGACTAGAGATCCCAAGAACTAAGTTCAAAGGGACAACTAAGTTATGTATGGCTCGCCAGAAATCACCAAGGGATTGAAATTCCCAACTCATTCCTATGGTGAGAGTGCTATCTGCAACATGAGTTATATGTAGGGGTTTAAGGATAAGCTTCGCTTTTAATGATTACTTATATCTTGATTTAGGCATAAAAATCAAGAAGAGTATAAGAGATACTCACAATAAGAATCACCTATACGAATGTTAAACTGGGGTCAGTTCTATGAGAATAAAGAGACTAAATTCTCTAGAAGCACTCATGAACAACCAGGAGCGTTCAATGCCAAAATGAACACAACCATGATAACTATGATATGTCACAAGATATTTTATGTGAAATCTATTGTCTTGGCTTACACAAACGGCTAAACAATTCAAGGCATCGTGTCTATTGGTTAGCTAATAAGTCCAATAGGTTATCAGTAGAGAAGGTTAAAGGCTGAAAGCTTCCAATCCTAATGCAAGATATTTTCGATTTATACTCTTTCGACAAATTTTGCATATTGTTGCATTTCCGTTGTCATCAAATTCCATTCATGTGGGGGATTGTTAGAAATGGTTTGAAAATTAGTTTGCGAAAAAACAGATTTTTTCCCAACTTTGGTCTAATTCTTAGGTGGGACCCATACACCAAAATTAGCAGGTCTAAGTGGCAACGCGTTCTATGTCGCGTTGTGATTCACGTAGTATATTTGATAGCTCAAAACCATTATCGGGTGAATGAGAAATTGATGCCAAAATGGGCTCCATGAAAATGGTGTATTTGGTAAAATTTCCTTAAAGGTTTAAGTTAAGGCTTGTCCCACATTAGTTTGGTCGGCAAACTTTTGTGGATTTATAAGGCTTGGGTTTGCAATTTGGGAAGGATCCTGAGGGGTACCCAAGTTTTGTGGAAGGGAGAGGTTATGGACAAAGTGGGCTAGACCCATTGGACTCGAAACAAACACACACGCGCGCGCTGCCACCGCGGTCCGTCAGGGCGAACTAGGCTGGGCCTGGGCTTGGGCTTGGGCTTAGGCGCGGGTGCATAGTGTGAGGTTGGGTTAGGCTTGTCCGGTCCAATACTTATATTTTTGGGCCAAAAACATTTGAATTTATTTTTATTTTTTGGAAAAATAAAATATGTCCAGTTTTGTTTTCAAATTTTCGTTGGAGAAAAATTCAAATTTGGCTTGCACCTCTTCAAAATTTCTGTACAGATTCAATATCTGTTCAAAATTCAAACCCAAACAGTTCCTTATATGTTCAAATAGTGCTGAACAGGTATGATACCTATTCAAACAGATCTGTTACTTGTTGGATTCAAACCGAATAGCCACTATTCCATCTATAAATAGGTAGTCCCTCATTTGGATTTTGGATTCAGAAATTTCGTTCTTGCCTCTGCTATTACTCTTTGCATTTTGCTGCATTATTTTCTTGTGAGAAAGAGTATAAACACAAAGAGTGTTCGTTGTGCGAATAGTTTGTAGTGCTGCTATTATTCATTGTTGATCATTTTATCCTAGGAGATAGACGTCTACAATCTGAAAGTACCGTAGAGAGGACGAATCTGTCTTAAGGACACAGTGTTAAACACTGGACTTAATCAAATTTTGTTTGAGAAAAATAATAAGGTAAGTGCTTTGATTACTTTTCTGTTTTATTATTTTTCCTTTTCAGATTCAGATTTTGTTTTTATAACAAAATAAGAACCTGTTTTTATTTATTTATTTTTATATACTGTTTTGATTTTTATAATAAAACAGTCTCCCTTCTCTTTTTAATCCATTCTTTGAATACAATGAAGATGTCTAGCATTTGCATCGTTGATTGATTTTTTAATGATGGATAACAGGTTAAAGTCATTTTGTTCTCAGAAACAGGGGAGCGTGCAGCTCCGTTTGTGCGTCATGCTGCCCTAAATTAACTTTTTAAATGTTCTTACAAGCCTCCTTTAGAATAATCTTGTCATTTCCTAGATTTGTGAATAATCTTGTCATTTAACCAGCAATAAATTTTAGAATAGTATCAGAATTATTTTAAATTATTCCTTTCTTCAGTGAACAAAAGCTATCATTATTCCTTCTTATCTTGGCTTGAAGGATTGATGATAAATAAGGATTTTTTTTACAGCAAAATCAAATTCTTTTGCAACCACAACAATCTACTTTATGTTAAC
>JAPPVO010000010.1:30455836-30511820 GCA_030407325.1 Camellia japonica | reverse complement strand
CAACAACAACAAATATAACAGCGGAATCCACGGAACGTAAGTCCGGATAAAATAATCAAATGGGAAAAAGACCGAGGTCGCTATAGAAGCCTACGAGAAGTTCTCATCCAAGTGGTAATAATGCTCTTCACTCTCTAAAATCTCATCTTTTAGTACATCAAGTTTTCAATCTATATGTGCATACATAGTGAAGTGTGATACTATGCAGTCTAGCCTCTCTAAAATCTTATATTCTGTTTTAACCCTTGACAGTTTTATTTGTGACTTGTGAGATACTAAATTGGTAGGTTAACTTTGTGTCTTTACCTCTAAGACGTACAGACGCGTGACAAGACACGGCGACACGACGCGGATACATAAATCTTTAAAAAGTATAGGACACAATGCGTTGGGATACGTTTAAAATATATATTTTTATTATATGTATATTTTTAAATATTTAATATATATTTTATATTAAATATTTAATTTTATCAAATTTATCCTATGCTATTTTAGTAAAAAAATTAAATATTTTAATTTAAAAAAGAAAAAATAGTACTCAGTGTGTCTCTAATGTGTCCCTAGAGTGCCCCTCGCGTATCCTCAATGTGTCCCTTGTTTGTCCCAATGTGTCCGCGGCATGTCCAAAGTGTTCCAGTGTGTTCAACTCTTTCTAGCATGTCCGACATGTGTCCAATGCGTATTGGTGTCCGTGTCTGACATATGTCAGACACCTGCATGCGACCTCCGGAGAGGTGTCTGTGCTTCATAGCTTTACATCATTTTTACTAATCAATTCTTTATATTGTGTTCTTTCTAATATTTTGAAGGCATACATTTCATGGAGTGGCTTTACTATGGTATACAATGGTATACGATACTGGTAGGGCTTGTTTGATTGGTTGGAGTAATAGTGACGGGATTAATAATCCATGGGATTAACCATTGGATTGACTGTCCAACTCAATTAAGGCTTGTTTAATTAGGCTGACTATAACATAAGATTGAGATTATTAATTCATAGGACTCACATTCCATTATTTGGTTGCAAATTTTATTATTTGGATTAGATTCCAATAGTTATTCTATCCAACAAAATTGATGATTTTTTTAATCTTGCAACTTATACATATAATTGGGATTATAAATTTTTATATCTATTGCAAAATAAACTTGGATAAGAGGAAATTATGTATTTCAGCAATCCAGCTAGATAACTAATCCTACACTAATCCCATGGATTGTTAATACCCTCGCTATTAATCCTTGCTAATCAAACAAGTCCTTAGTGGATTATTAATAATAATGCGTACTTCCATATGGTATTGAATATCCCATGATTTTGTGGGATTAGAAATCCTACGTATTACTAAGCAGGCCACCATTTATGCCATCCAAACGTAGGAATGTGTATATCACCGGATCAACAATCCAATCCTATGCTCTAATACTAGAATCAAATAGGCCCATAATGAAATATATTATGTAATATGCAGTGTTATGTTATTATATATAATATTCTCATCAACTTGACATTCAAAAGATGGACCTATGAACTCTAAATAGAGTAGAATATGAAGAAAGATAAAGTGAAAACTCTTTATTTTAAACCTAAAAGGTGTGTATATTTATTGTTAAAGAAAAAGTAAAATATAATTGTGGAACTGTTGGGTTGGACTGGCTTGACCCATGTTTATTTCACTATAAAACAAAAGAATGGTGGGGAACAGACTTGTGAGACCACACAAGCTTATTCTAATCTACCCTAGAATCTTAAGATGTGAAAATCCTCCAAACAGCTTGAACACTAAATATCCATACAATCTTGTTTGGGGTCTTACTGCAAGGGAAGAAGTAAGCGAGAATCTCTCTTTTAATCTTTCAATTTGATGGAATCTGCACTTGCCTTTCCAGCAATTGCTGAAATAATAGAGGAAACATGAACGAATCTCTTTGCGCATACTTGAATCAAATATAATTGGAGTGGATTTTTTCAGGCAATTGGAAGAAAAGAATATAAAAAAAAGAAGGCGACCATTTGTTAAACCATAGTGATGTCTTCTCAGCAATTGAAGTGGATTTTTTTTTTTTCCAATAATACTACAAACCCAAACTTAACTACCCAGAAATTACCAGAATTATCATCTTGTGGTTGAGATTTATTCTATACATGGACCCCACACCACACAAATTCAATCACAACCACACTATCCCATTCGGGATAAATTTGGGAAAGTTAACGGTGGGTACCTAGAATTCTTATGTTTTTTAGGTGCGTGTTTGTGTGTTATAAGGGGTATTGGGTCTATCTTTTGCATTTTTTCATGTTTTTTACCGTCTTTTCTTTTTTATTTGGTTGCAGAAGGGTTGTGCCCCTCACTATGTTCTCTAATATGATTTTCTTTGTTGCCAATAAAAAAATACTTCTTTCTCCAAGCCGAAGTGGTTCCTTGAGAATTTTTAAAGTTGTGATCTATACCAATTTGCCCAAATCAAAGATCCAACATTAGTAATTAAAAAAAAATTCCATAAATACCTACTAACTGAGCTTTATTTCGTTCTTCATGTTTGTCCTCCTTTGAATCTTTAGCAATCTTGGCTATGGTAGAGGTGAGATCCACTCCTTTCCATAGATTTCCATAGAAAGGCTCGCAAAACTTTTTCTATGGAAGTGAACTTTCTTTTGGAGAATAAACATACTGGACTCTATGTTACATGGACTTGGGTACGGGTGTCGGGTGTGGGTATGTATCTAGAAGTCGGATTCATCAAACCATAAATTTTAGGGTACATGGACTCGGCAAAAAGGTCATATTTTTATATTTTTAATCAAGTAGTGTAAGATAAAATGGTGCTATATGTAACTTATAGTGTCAAAAAGACATTTTTTATACAACAATATGTACATATAATAATAGTGTTATATACAATTATATAAGAAGTATCCATTGAAAAGTATCAAACACATATTCCATACCCTTGTCCGACACGGGTATTTGATTTATTTTGAAGAGTCCATGTAACATAGAGGACTAGTATATTTGAATAGAGAATAACACTGCCTTGATCAATATTATATGGGCTCTTCTAAATTTATGAAGTATATGTGTTGGACAGGTAACACTTGTGTAAGGGTATGGGATATGTCCGATATGCCTAGTTGGAGATGCACCCAAAAAGTATGTATAAGTTGTTGAGTTTATTATAGTAATAGGCATAAGATTTCTATTTTCTATATTAATACTATATTTTAGTTTTTAAACGTCATTTTATCCTTAAAAAATAAATATATGAAATATAGCCGTGTCTAGGTGTCCTTGACATGAGAATGATATGAATTTGACACTTAACACATATCCACACTCAACACCCGTGCCCAAGTCTATGTACATAGGTTTTGATCAATTGAAATCTGCCAGCACAAGATTATACATTAGTCCAGGACTTAACTCTGGCTATAATTCAACAAGATGTCTACAATACTCTGCCATGAACTTGGAAGAAATTAAGCTGGAAACGCCATATTAGAAACTTATCACTCTTAGCAGGATTCGGAGTTAAACCAGACAAACTCTGGAAAACAGTCAAAGCCTCTTAAATAGAGTAATAAAACTCACATCAGCCTTGCAAAAGAGCATGTATAAGTGGAAGTCAAATGAGTAATCCTTTCCTTTGCATACCTTGAGTACTTGAAGTCACTCAATGTTATCTTCTTTCTCAGGATACCTGTCAGAATTTCTATAGCCTAAACAAACAAGTGGGGTGACATGGGTACCCTTGTTTAAGGCCTTTGGCACTTTGGAAATATTCATTCAGTTCATTATCATTGCCATTAATTAAAAAGCTAGGAGAAGTAACACATGCCTTGACCCAACTGATAAACTTTTCAGGAAACCAGTCCCATAAAGTGTCTGGAGCTTGGAATGCCAACTTACTGAATCATTGGCTTTCTTAAGTCCACCTTCAAAGCACATTTCCTGCCATTAGCACTGCGATGATATTTCCTGAGAAAGCAGCACATTATCAGCAATCCTCCATATTAGGTAGTTTGACAATGTGACACAATTGAAGGAAGAACCATTTTAAGTCTATCTGCTACAATTTTACAGCTGTGCACTTATAAATGATATTACAATAAGAGATAGGTCTATCACTTAGATTTGAAGGATTAGGCAGCTTGCCGATCCAATTAATCACTATAGATTGAACTTTTCTCAGCAAGCACAAGAATCCTTTAATTCCTTATTCTTGGTTATGGGATGTGTTTAGCAGGTTGGTTGCAGATTGGTTGGGCTTAGAAACCAAGTCTGCATGTTCAGTTTTTGGCTTGGTCGCTCGAGCGAGCTTCTCTTCGCTCGAGCGAGGTCTTTGTTTTTGTTTCTTCGCTCGAGCCAGGGTTTCTTCGCTCGAGCGAGCTTTGCGTCCAGTACATAGACCTGAGAGATGTGTTTCTTGGCTCAAGCGAGCTTCCTTCGCTCGAGCGAGCGAGGTGTATGTTTTCGAGTTCTTCGCTCGAGCGAGCTTTCCTTCGCTCGAGCGAGCTTCTGGGTTGCAGACCTGAAGCATCGAGTTTTTGGCTCGAGCGAGCTTTTCTTCGCTCGAGCGAGGATTTCTTGTGTCTGGTCGCTCGAGCGACCATGTCTTCGCTCGAGCGAGCCTGTCCAGTTTAAATACGCAGAAACAGTTTTAAATCACTTTTTTTACAGCTTTTTGATTCAGAAACCCTAGTTACGAGTTCTCTCTCTCCCAACTCACCTTCTCTCCTAGGTTTGATCTAGTTAGGGTGTGTTTTTACCCTAGTTGCTTTACAAATAAGATAGAGGAGAGTGAGGGCTTTCATTTAATCTGAACAGTTATTGATTTGGAGCACTTTGGAATTTGGGCTATCATCTCCGTCCTCATCTTTTTTAGGTTCTTACTTCGAGGTAGGGATTTCCTACTCCATTTATACGTTTTAATCCTAAGTGTTGGTATTTTGGTATGTGGGGGTAGTTTGGTAATTTTGGGAGAAACCTTAGGGTTTTGGCTTAGATTAATTTGTATAATTAATTTAAGGGAAAAATGTGGAATTGGGTTTAATTCATGAAGTTGGGGAAATTATGAGATTAATGATATGGTTGGGTAGTTTAAACACTTACCTATGAAAATGTTGATTTTTTTTTTATTCATTGTTGTATTTATTTCTTGTTTAGAAATAACTGTTTTGGGCTATCGGTGGAGGATAGCCATTGATTGTTGTAGACCTTGCATGTGGCTTAGGTATAACTGGAATTATGTCACTCATGTTGACTGTTGAATTAATACAGAACATTACTTGTATTGATTATGTGTTGTATATGGCAATTGTGTGTTTCATTGCATATGCATTTCATTTGGAGGAGATAGGGGATGAACTCCACGGTTTAGGGGAAGATAGGGGATGGACCTCTAAACCGGATTTGTTGGGAGGAGATAGGGGATGGACTCCAGTAGCATCACTCATATGTGTGCTTATTGATAATAGCAATATTGCTATTTGTTGTTGATATGATGCATCATTATAAGGTGTATCTGTTGGAAGTCTGGAAGTGTTGTGGTTTGAGCTTTAGTCTCATTTATTTTGTGACATCTGGGTCACTATTATAGTTGGCCAGGTTCTGAGCCATAATGATAAAATTGGAAAGTGATTAAATATTGGAAAGTGAAAGGTGTCATAGACAATAAGTCATAGACAATGTAGACATTCGTGTCATGAAATTGAATATTGATTATCTTGTGTTAACCATGTATTGAATGCTAATGCTTTAGTTAATTCTTATGCTTGGTTTAGTATGTTTCTACTGGGCTGTGGCTCACCCTATATGGGAACTTCATTTTCAGGTTCAGGTGGTTCACTACCTCCAAGGACTTAGCTTGTGAGGATTTGGACTCGAAGATTTGCTTTATTTTATTTGTTTTATTTGAACAACTTGTAAACTTTCAAGCCTAGGGCTTTATTTGTTTTTGAGTTAGAACTCATGGAATTGTGTCCAAGTGTTGGCTTGGCAAGATGTAGCCCATAGGGCATTTATTATTTGTTTTTATTTCATGGTACTCTGATGAATGGAATAAGATACTTTATTTCTTTATATTTCCGCATGTTAATATTATGTATTATGGGTTTATTTTTGAGGGCGTTACACTTCAGTGACTTGTTCCATGGAACTATACCTCTTGATCCCCAAAACTGAAATTACGAAAATTGATTGTTATGAAAAGTAGATAGTGAAGAGAGAGAGAGAGAGAGAGAGAGAGAGAGAGAGCAGAAATTTTGATAGTGAGTGAGTGTGACCATCGTAGTGAGAAGGAGGGTAGGAACGAGGAAGGATCAGGAGCTGATAGAACATGGATGATGCGAAGAGAATCAGAGGAAACCAGTATGCTTTCAGTGCAGACACCGGTGACGATTTCGCCATTGGAATCTCCGGAGAAACCCTCGTCGCCAGACTGGCTTTTGAGAGAGAGAGAGAGAGAATTAATGAGGGGTCTTCAGGATCACGATCGTTCTAGTTCCGGGCCTTTTTTTGTAATATATAACAAATAAGGGTTCTAAAAAGATTAACAAATAAGGGTTCTAAAAAGATTCTAAAAACTGGACTTACCCGTTTGGCTCAAGCCTAAGAAAATAATATAAATAAATAAACAACAATGATAGGTGGTCCGAAAATTTATTGCTCGAATGGCTCGAAATATTTAAAACGACATCGTTATGAGTTCAAAACGACATCGTTTTGATACATTCGAGTCATTCGAGCCACCAAACATTTTTTATAAATAAATGATAAATTAAGGTTCTAAAAAGATTAAAAAAACTGGAATTACCTGTTTGGCTCAAGCCCAAGAAAATAATATATAAATAAATAAATGATAAATTAAGGTGAGTTTGAGAAAATTGAGTTTTTTGGATTTTTGTCTTTTAATGAATTTTTTTTAATATTTTAGGTAAATTTTTTATTTTTTAGATATTCCTAATTTAAAATATGCTTAAAAAGTATAATGTTTATGAAAAAAATTTTAAAGATTCACTAAATATAAAATATAAAAAATATGAAAATTCAATATATTTTTGTATTTTTTGTATTTAATGAAGTTTTATAAAAAAAATGTACAAATTTTTTACTTTTTAAATCCATTAAGATTAAGTGGATCAAAAAAAATTTAAAAAAATGATTAAAATATTGTAAAAATTATTAAAAATATAAAAATACGAATTGAAAATTCAAAAAATTATTTTTGAAAACTCAAAACCAAATAAGCTGATTTTTTTAATTTGAATTAGGAATAAGTATTATACAATGAATTTAAATGCTTATAAATTCTATACCCCCTTTTAATATTGATTTATTAGAATGAAACTAAATGTATTGGACTAGAATAGGGAGAGTAGTGAATGATCATTTAAGGTGATTTATGATTTTATTTATAATGTATCAAATATGGTAATAGATTTTTTAATGAAATAATTATTTCATTCTAGTGAACTAAATACCACCTAAGTTTTAAAATGTTTATTTTGCCTCAACACTTTTTAAAGATATTGATAGGTAAAAAACAAAAATTAAAAAAACTTATACAGAAATAAGTTTGATTGATAGAATTGGATTGTAAGTCTCTTTAAAATAAATAACACGAATCATTTTATATTAATTTTAAAATATTTTATGACTTATAGGTGAAGGATGATTTCAGATGATTTATGATTTCATTTTTAATATAATTTTTATTATTTTTTAATTAATCAAATATGGAAATAGATTTTTTAATGAAATGATCATTTTAGTATATTGAATCAAACAGCACCTAAGTTTTAAAATGTTAATGTTGCCTCAACACTTTTTTTAAGTTATTGACAGGTGAAATAAAAAAATTTTAAAAAAAAAAAAAGACTTATAGGTAAATAAGGTTGATTAAGGGGACTGGGTGGTAAGTCTCCTTAAAATAAATAACACAAATCACTTTATATTAATTTTAAAATATTTTTTATTAAAAATTTTAAAAAAAATTGTACATAAAAATTAATAAAATATTTTTTTTTTAATTTTTTAAAACAAATTATACAATCTAAATCTAAAAAACAAAAGGGAAGAAAGAAATTTGGATTGCCCCAACACTACACAGGAAGTTTGAACTCAAGGCGACTACTTGGGGTGTTTGGGAATATGTTTTTGACTAAAATAATCAATAAAAATAAAATAGGTTAAAATAGTAAATAAGATAAAATGTCACATTCAAACTATAATTATTTCACTTTTTCCCTGACAACTATCACTCAATTACAATAAAAAATTAACTATCATCTCAAATACAATTTTTTTAACTAAATTAAAATAGCCAAAAATTCAAAACAACAACTAAAATAGTGAAGTTTCTAAACCTTCCCACTATAAGATAGGGATAATATACACTAATCACAGTCAATGCTTTGAAACGGGAAAAAAACTGCGCAAGGAAAAATTATATGGGGTAAATCGAGCCCAAAACGGTCATTTTGGGCTCCAAGCTTATTTCAAAAGTTTCAAACAATTCTAACGGCACCAAGGCTTGATCCCATGCTCACTCCCATGGATGCAACACTCTTACCACTGCGCCACCGTGTCCTCAATATTTTAAAAAGGACACATATATTATTTATACCTTTTAAATATACAGTACGCAGCAGAACCTGCTGCACGCCCAAAACGGCGTCGTTTTGGGCTCCAAGCTTATTTCAAAAGTTTTTGACAATTCCAACTGCACCAAGGTTTGGTCACTTGACCACTGCCACGGATGCAACGCTCTTACCACCGCGCCACTTGTGCCCTCAGTATTGTAAAGACACATATATTATTTATTATATTATTCAAATGTATACCCAATTACAATATCATCAAAAACAAAAACCAAAAAAAAAAAAAACTATATGTATATAAATCTAATTAGGTGAATGTCATAATCTCATTTTATTTTGTGGTTCTTAATTTCATAGTAAGAGAATAAATAATGTCCATTTAATTTAATTTAATTTATATTTTTTATGAATTGATGACGTCTCACTCAATTGATATATATTTGCACTTATTCATCTAAACAAGAAGCAAAATGACTATTTCAAGAATAAACAATATAATTCATCAAATCAATAATTAAAAATAATAATTATCAAGTTATGCCAAAAACTACAATATGTCCATCCAAAACAACACCAAAAAAAATTCCAAGGCTCAAACAAAATTCTATAAAAAACCATTTGAAATATTCAAAATATGTCTCAAAAAAAAAAAAAAAAAACCATTATCTAAGAATTACGATAAAAAAATGAAATAAAAATACTACATTTCAATTCTGTGGGGGAGGTTGTGAATGACTACAAAATTTTTTAAAAATTTCATTATCTAAGAATGACTCATCCCCCATGGGAATGAGCTCTCCTTCATCAAATGACATCCCCTAAAAAAATAAAAATGAATAAGTGTGAGAAAATATATTGGAATCAATTTATTTTTTTATTAAAAACAAACTACATTACAAACTTAAATTGCATACCTGAGAAGTTTGTGGATTAACTAGTAGTTGTGAAGATAAAGGGGTAGACTGTGGGTAACTTGATGAGCACGCAATGTTAGTATCGTCAAGCTTGAAAAGATTGTGACCATAATTCATCAATTGTGGCCAATAGGGTATCCCAACATCCTAATTCATAAAATATTGTTAGAAGTAAATATACTATTATAAGAAAATTTAAATATAAAAAATAAAATCTAACCTGTGAGCAGCATAAAGAGGAACTTTGAACAATTAACGTGTTGCTTGATTGGCCAATTTTCTAAACAAATTATAACATTTATCAATACATTGCATGAGTCTAAAAGAAAGCAAAAATTAGAATCAATTAGGTGAACAATACCTTACTAAGGTCGGTAGGTTGTGAAATATTTTTTTCCTCTTATTAGTCTTCTCATGCCAATTTTTAATCTACCCCCACCCTTCTGTCCACCTTTTTTTTTAAGCCTTTAACTCCTGCAAAGTTAGGATTAGAGCCATATCAATGTTGCTTCCACTACCACAATCACCCAAATCATCAAATGATACCATCATTTTATTCACTTTTGTACACAGTTCCTTAATTCCTTCATCAACCAATTGATAAGCAGGCTTATAAATAGATGCTTGAGTTGCTAGCTTTACCATCCTAGGACAAAGATCCTTGTAACGTGCTAATATCTCTAACTTGGGATCATTCTCATCCACTTCAACTTTTTCCTCTTAATTTCACCACTCTTGGCATCTAATCTTCATCGACCTAATATGTACCTCTCAGGAATTTCCATAACATTCATTCTATCAAGTGCTTTAATTGCATGAACCACATAAATTTTCCAATTTTTTCAACTTTGACAAACGAATTTTTTGACAAATTTTTTCTCCTCCTAATTCATTGACTTCCATATTACCCTCCACAATATACTCTCTATCTCATTACCATACAAGCTAATCATGTACCGAACTTCTCCTTTTAACTCATGGCATTGCTTCACTCGACAAGAAAGAGACATATCCAACTCATTATGAAATAAGTCAAAGATAGGAGGGGTGTACAAATTTGCAACTTGGTTCAAAATTGGAGTCTTTTATAATTTCATTCTCGGCAATTGTTGTCTAGAATTATATATAGCTTTTACTTCTTCGTACCACTTATTTACAACAATCCGATTGAAGTGGGTAAAAAATTGAACAATATTATGATCAGCTTGCAAATACCTCTTTAATGTTGCGTTTAGGCTTTCACTAAGTTGGGTGTTTCGCATTCCTGCAGTGAACAAGTATTTCATGTATACGTGCGCCCATTGCTCTTTTTTCCCAAGTCTTCTTCATCCACGCATTCTCATACAAATTGTATTTATCAATCAAAGAATCCCAAGTTTCAATTAACTCGTGTTCATCCTCGCATCCAAAAATACAAGCTTTGAAATCACTACCAAATTTTGAACCACTCTTATACAAGCACCCTAAATGCTTCAAAGCATTTTGCATTAGGTGAAAAGTGCATAATCCATGGAAAGCCTTAGGCATGACTTCAGATATTGCCTTAGTAATTGCCTGATCTTGGTTTGTGAAAAAACTGGTAGGCTTTTTCCCTGACATTGCATGCAAGAAGGTTTCAAATAACCACTCAAATGAAGCTGTAGTTTCATCATATAATAATGAGGCACCAAAAATCACTGTCTTTCTATAGCGATCCCGGTTTTCCCTTCATTGTTTAATTGTATTTCAGACTCGATTCCGTGGATGTGTTGTTGTCTTTTTCCCGTTTCCATCATTTACTCTTTGTATATGAGTCTTGGGTCGTGTTGGGTAGGTTTAAAACAGGTTGGTTGTGTTTGGAAACCAAGGGTTAGTGTCCATTAAATTTTCATAATGGTTCATTTAATATCCTTATTAGTGGTTACAAACTTGTTCATTTTATATCCTTATTAGTGGTTCATTTATATCCTTATTAGTGGTTACAAACTTGTTCATTTAATATCCTTATTAGTAGTTCAGTTACTACCCTTATTAGTGGTCCATTCATATTCAAACTTGTCCATTCATATTTCAATTAGTGTTCATTTAATTCTAACTTGTCCTTTCATTTTCCAATTAATGGGCTTTAATAACAACCTTTCAATACCAACTACATCAGGTTGCCTATGAAAGAAGTTGAGAGGTGAGCTCAATTTATAGGCAACCTTGATGTAGTGGTATTGAAAGGTTGTTATTAAAGCCCATTAATTGGAAAATGAAAGGACAAGTTAGAATTAAATGAACACTAATTGAAATATGAATGGACAAGTTTGAATATGAATGGACCACTAATAAGGGTAGTAACTGAACTACTAATAAGGATATTAAATGAACAAGTTTGTAACCACTAATAAGGATATTAAATGAACCACTAATAAGGATATTAAATGAACAAGTTTGTAACCACTAATAAGGATATTAAATGAACCATTATGAAAATTTAATGGACACTAACCCTTGGTTTCCAAACACAACCAACCTGTTTAAACCTACCCAACACGACCCAAGACTCATATACAAAGAGTAAAGGATGGAAACGAGAAAAAGACAACAACACATCCACGGAACCGAGTCTGAAATACAATTAAACAATGAAGGGAAAACCGGGATCGCTATAACCTCCCCCCCCTTAAAGAATTTCGTCCCCGAAATTAGGTAAATAAATTTCAACAATATGATTTCTCAATTCTCAACAATATTACAATTCAATATTCATCAACCTGACCCATTACCGGTTATTCCATCTCTATTCAAGAGGCAAATCACAACATATAACATAGTTCACAATTCCATAACATATTCAATGCCAATAATATATTTGCATTTCTACAACACATTTAATTAAACTTCTATTTTCAACACATGACCAACCATTACCATACTTCCAACATACCTAATGTTTTTCAACTTAAGACATATTCAATGCTCTTAAAGTTTATCATTACAACAAAATTCCCAATACATGGTTAAATATTAACAAACAAGTCCAGATACTTCTCACGGACATCCAACTCACGTTCCCAAGTGGCTTCCTCCACCCCGTTATGTTTCCACAACACCTTAACTGATGGAAAAGTCCTGCTTCGCAAGACTCGATAACAAAGATAACAGTATGACACAATCAACCACTACAGTGTTCTGAGACATCCACCACGTCTTGACTACTGACAATACTCAGACCAGTATCTAGTACTTAATACCTCAACATAGGAAACACAAAAACATTCGTACACCAGGCCTCCGGTCAACTTTCACAGAACGAGGACGTAAAACGAGACACGGGTAATGAACAACATACAAACCAAGCACTATCACGCATCGCACTAGGCAAAACCTCCTCACTTACTGCAAGTTATCTTACGCCCATACTGAATTCCTCATTCAGGAATTTCACTCGCCACCTCGACTGAACTTATAATAACAAAATTTGCATACTCATTCCCTCGTACCGAATTAGCTAACAAGGGTTTACCACGCCGCGACACTTATCACTACTACGTAACTGTTCGTACCGAACACAAGCAAATATAGTACCTTCATCCCTTAATGACCTATAGGGTCAACTCTTTATTCTGCATCCTACTTGTCACTCGTCTTGAGAGTACAATCAAGACACTAAGCCTCCGTGCCAAATCATTAGCCACCACTACCACTGAACCACTGCTTAGAACCAAACCCCGGCACAATCGCATGTCGCCAACAAGGCTTTCAAAGACTCACCATCCTAACTCTCCAGAAGAGTAAGAGTCCTCACCCTCATCGCTATCAACTCAAACCTTCATCTGCAAACACCATACCACTGTGACTTTACTCACGAGTCACACCCTAACCACGGGTTATACATCCAACCAACCCTACCGACAACATCTCCTAACCTAACCAGTATTAAGGTACACACCTAATGCATTTAAACATAGCAAAAGAATCCTGAAACTTAAGAGAATATCCATTATACTACAACCCGGGATATAATACCAGTTGCTCACAACACGCCACTCCCCGATGCCAATAACCACAATCTTAACAAGGGGCTAACACTCCCTTAAATGACACCACCATTCAGTACGTATGCAAATTCGGCAACGTCACCTACCATGAAGGTGTAAGTCTACTCCTAACGAAATTATGCGCTATGCCTCCGTAAAACATCATGTTAAATATACAAGACCTAGTAGTAATCGCACACTTCATATCCACTCGAAGAGTTCTCACGACAGTTGGCCACAAACTCTACCACTCACATAAGATTAAATAGGTAACACCCTTGAAATTTCGCACACCCGGCAAGTATAACTGTTCTCGCCCCATAGTTGTCCTGACTAAGATACGCATCCCTCAATAATTCTTCCTAATTTCAAAACATGGCTCACCAGCCCTCATTCTCCCAAACCAAATCACACGCATACAGATGCATTGTTACAAAAATTTTACGGTTTCACAACAACTTGTCACATTAATAAAATTTTAGAGCCACAACATGCTCCAGTCCGCCTAACCCAAGGAAATTAATAAACACAGACATATATATATATAAACAAGCAGTTTTGATGTTTCAACATTCCCAAAACACATTGGTTACACAACAGAACCTATGATTTCAAAATGATAATTCACCGATTACAAAATAGATTAGTCAAAACAAAACCATACTATTGGTACTACCACTGTTATCGTCCCCCACTGGACTGCTAAAGTTGGTCATTCTCAAACCCAAGATATCTTACGAGTTTATAGGCCACGGACAAGAACTATTGGTATGCCCCAACTGGCCACACCTGGAACAACTACATATTTCCCCAATTGGGGCTTGGGAACTCGACTCTCCGGAGGCCCTCGAAATCTGGCCTGATTGTCCTCCAAAACGATACTGCCCCTGCCCGGTCGAATAAAACTGAGCCCGACTAGGTTGCAAAACCCCCAAAGAAGCCCCTGGCTGAGTATAGAAACGTTGGATATGACCCGGCTGATTACACACCCAACAAGTAAGCGGCTCCTGAGCACGAGACTGGTTCAAAGTCTGAGCTGATGAAGACCCCAACGACTGCTTCCCCACTGAACATTCGATCCGCCCAAAACCTGGCTGGCTAGATAATTCTGGTGGGGCAACTACTGGTCGAACTGCCAACCCAGCCCTCTTCCTCTGTGGGCAAGCTGGGGACTTGTGGCCCAGTGACCACATTTGAAACAAGTGACAACCTTTTCTTTCCCGAATCTAGACTCGGCACTGGAAAAGTAGAGCCAGGCTGAGCTCTCTGAAATTGTTGTGGATTAAAACCCTTCTGCCTCTTAAAAAGCCTACCAACACTCTGAATCACAGGAGTCGCCGAAATGGCCTCCTCCCTATTTTGGCCCATAGCTAGCACCGCTGCCTCCACATGAGTCGCAGCCCTAACAAGCACACTGTAACTCCTATGCCAAGACCCCGCAATCCTTTCTCGGATGTCGTCACACAGCCTACTCTCAAACTCCGAACAACGCAGTTCCTCCGTCTCCACTAACTCTGGGGCAAACCTCGACAGGTTAGCAAACCATGCTTCAAACTGTACCAAAGGTGTAGTACCTTGGTGTAACTCCACAAACTGTTTCCGTAACTCTTCCCGTGTGGAAGGAGGGAAATCACAACTTCCTCGTCTAGGCATCCTAGTAAAGGTAACAAAGATATTAGGACATTATCAAAGGTGCCGAAGCTATTTCACTCGCGTGCTAAATGATAGATAACAGTAATTCACTCCACATAAGCACATAATCACATAAGCACTTACGAATCGCATTTCCGGATAATGACCGTCCCGCGGCGTTGCTAGAGTTTCAGTTAGAAACGGCAATGATCAAGTGCCTTTCCAACAGGACTCCCAGAAACCCAAGGATCCAGTCAACATGCTAAAAACTAAATTCCATACCCATATAGTCACATAAACATGTTATCACATAAGCACTTAACATCATACATAAGTCTCTAATAAGCGAGACAAACCCATTGTGGTACTAACCACTTCCCGCGTACCCAAAGTATTCGAACCCGGTACGCTCTGATACCAAGTTGTAACGCCCTCAAAATAAACCCATAATATCATACATTCAAGATATAGGAAAGAGATATTATATTACAATCATCAGAGTATTCTTACAAAATGTATTACATATTGACAATAAAAGTAATCGCCCTATGGCTTAACAACTTCCCAAGACAACGCTTGGTTGCAAAAAGAGAGTGCAAACTCTATACAAAGAAAGCCCTTGGCTTGATATATATGTAATACATTTTGTAAGAACACTCTGATGATTGTAATATAATATCTCTTTCCTATATCTTGAATGTATGATATTATGGGTTTATTTTGAGGGCGTTACAACTTGGTATCAGTAAGCATTTTCATAAGGGAAGAGAGGAAGGAGAACAAGAGAGATATCTTGAAAGGAAGAGGAAGGGATGGCTTGCTCTTTATTTTGATTCGAAAATTATTGGGTTTGGAGCACCTTCAAAATCCTTCATCTTCTCCATTTGGTCTCTCCATTTGAGGTAGGGATTCCTACTCATCTTTATGAGCTTTAACCTAGATGTTGGGCTTTTGTTTAAATGGTTTGATTTGGGAAGTTAGGGTTTTGAAATGTGCTATTTTGAAAAGAGGGGTTTTGTTATTTGACTCATCCATACGTATTTTGGGTCTAAAATAGAGATTGTTGATGTTGTTAGTAATATTGGAGCCTTAGGGTTGATGATGAGAATATGGGGAAAAGCCCTAATTGTTATGATAAATTAATTTGTATAATTAATTTAGGGAAATGAGAAATTGAATAGGAAATATTCAAATTAGAAAGGTATGGGATTAAAAGGGTGTAGTTAGATTAATTTATCGCTCACCTAGACAAAATGTTGATATTTTATCCATTTGGTGCATTTATCCTCTGTTTAGAAATAACTGTTTTAGGCTATCGGTGGAGGATAGTCTTGAGGGTTGTAGACAATGCATGGGGATTAGGCAAACTAAAACTAATTAGTTGAGTATGCTATTGAATATGGCGGTTGGTATAATACATCAAAATTTTGTATTGATTGATCGAATTTGTACATGATAATCACTTATATACATTGTTTTGTGTGAGAGGAGATGGGGGATGTACTCCACGGTTTATTGGAAGATGGGGAATGGACCTCTAAACCGGATTTTTGTTTGATATTGATACAGCACTAAAATGTGTATCATTTGTGAAGTATAGAAGTGTTTTTGTTTGATATTGATACAGCACTAAAATGTGTATCATTTATGAAGTATAGAAGTGTTTTTGTTTGTTATTGATACAACACTAAAATGTGTATCATTTGTGAAGTATGGAAGTGTTTTTGTCTGAGATTGATACAGTACTAAAATGTGTATCTATTATGAGGTATGAAATGTTTAAAATGAGTTATTATCTCGCCTGAAATAGAAATACAGTTGATATGAGATGTGATCTCGTTTAAATTGATTGGCCAAGTTATGAGTCATAGTTATGAATTGAGAATTTGATAAGAAATGGAAACTGGAATAGAACATGGTCATATTAGTCATGGGATTGTAATGTGTCATAAGTTGTTGTGTAAGAGTTAAACGTTTATCAATTGCTAACGTTTTAGTTACTGTTCATACTATGTTAGCATATCTCTACTGGGCGTTGGCTCACCCTATATGGGACATCATTTTCAGGTACAGGTGTTATGCCACCTCCAAGGACGTAGCTTGGAAGGCTTGAGGCTATTAGACCACTTTTTGTGTTTTGTTGTGTTACATGTATATCAAGCCAAGGGCTTTCTTTGTATAGAGTTTGCACTCTCTTTTTGCAACCAAGCGTTGTCTTGGGAAGTTGTAAGCCCATAGGGCGATTACTTTTATTGTCAATATGTAATACATTTTGTAAGAATACTCTGATGATTGTAATATAATATCTCTTTCCTATATCTTGAATGTATGATATTATGGGTTTATTTTGAGGGCGTTACACTTTCTAAAGTGGTTAAAGCCAGTACATAAAGCTAGTGGCCGATACTCCTTATTTGTGCGAAATGTTGTGTCGACCAATGTCATCAGCTATATCAACATTCAAAGCCTGAGCCTGACATAACTTTCTTTGAGATGGTATCAAATGTGTGCACTGAGGAAGATGCAAAGGATAGTTGTGGTTGTCATCAAACGTTTTCACTATCCACTTTGACAAGTCTCGATCCAAAGATACATACATAAATGCATTGCACTTTGTTCTTGTCTCATGTTTAGGATGATTTACAATCATGTACCGTTTATCTTTTTCTTTTTCTCCCTCCTTACAACAAACAAACTTCCTATTAATCATAGCACCATCTTTTCTACTTTTGCTATGGTAATCTCTTCTAATGCCAAACCCCATAATCCTTCCATATTCATTATAGAATTGATATGCGACTTCGTCTGAATGAAATTCCATGCCAAGACATGGTGTTTTATCTTTGGTCAACTCCCCCATATCTTTGCTACAACCGTCATGTCCACCATTCTCCGTTCTAACACCAACAAATCTAAAAAATTGAGAACAAATATAAAAGTAAGGTAAGATTTTTTGAGATTGTCATGACATAAAATTTATATAGATGTCACTGTAAAAAAATAAAAAATAAAAAATAAAATATTAGTCTTTGTTTATAATTTTTATAATTTTTTATTCTACTTATCTAATAAGATGGCAAGTTTTACTATTAAATTTTTTAGAATTATCTTCTCTAATTTTGAAGTAGCATAACATATTCTCTAGAACATAATGCCTTTTGATTTAAAAAACAATGTTTCTAACCTCAAAACAACCTAACATTTAACGGCAGAGAAAAAATTGACAAAGAGCAATCACCAATTGACCAATTGAAAGAATTAAGATTCACCTTTTTTTATTCCACAAAATTCATCATTACAACAATATGTTGGTGACAAATAAAATGATAAATATAATATGGTATAACAATATGATAGATGTAACATTATTGTTCTTAGTTTTGAAAATATGAAATAAAAGTTAAACAATAAAAAATCTTAAATCTAGTCATTCATTAATTTTAGAATATTTTGTATTAATTTATTTATATATTTTATTGTTCACTTTATTGATGTCAAAAAATAATAATAAGTAAACTATAGAGATTAAACAAAGCAACGCACAAAGGGGCAACAATAAAGGTAGACACATCTAGCATCTAGTATTAATAACGAAAGCAATAATTCTAAAGACAAAGAAAAAAAAAATAACTCATAACATTCTACAGGGAAAAAAAACCAACCAATCACAATTACAATATTGAAGAAAATTATATGTTTTTTGTTGAGGCCTACCAATATTCAAAGAGCGAATATGTTGTATTCGTACAAACCTGAATAGTATGGTGCAAGCGATAGAGAGTCTCCGACGAAGGTAGATAGATGGTTAGCCGATGAGAACAAACTTTTTATGGTGCCTATGGTGCGCAATTTATATGTACTTTTTTTTATTTTTTATAAACTCACATAAGTCATTTCATAAAAATACATAAATAAATACAATTTCGCATAAGTGAGCTCATAAAACTTTGCAAATTTTAAAATTACGTAAGTTCTCACGAACTCATGTAATGATTTCACAAAAATACATAGATTAACACAAATTCGCGTAAGCTATCTCATAAAAATTTTGAAAATCATAAAATCATGTAAGTGATATCACAGAACACGTAAGTTGACACCATTCCCCGTAAGTGAACTCAAAAAAGTTTTTGAAAATTACAAAATCACATAAATTTTCATGAACTCACATAAGTGATCACAAAAATGCATAACTAAGACAAATTCGTGTAAGTTATCTCATAAAAATTTTGAAAAACATAAAATTACGTAAGTTTTCACGAACTCACGTTAGTGATCTCAAAAAACCCATAAGTTAACACAAATTTCTCATAATAAACTCATAAAAGTTTTAAAAATCACAAAATCATATAAGTTTTTATGAATTCACGTAAGTCATCTCACAAAAACACGTAACTAACACAAATTTGCGTAAGTTATTTTATAAAAAATTTGAAAAATACAAAATTATGTAAGTTTTCACGAACTCATGTAACTGATCTCACAAAAACACATAAATTAATACAAATTTATAGTAAATAAACTCATAAAAAGAGTTGCATATGCAACCACACCCACATACTACCATATGGTGTGCATTGCATATTGAAGTTATTTATAAAATTCAATATGCTTTTGTTAAAAATTAAAAAAACCAATTTAATATGTTAAGGAGCTGCGCAAGTCCAATGTAGGGATGGGCATCGGCCTGTTGGCCTTTTTAATCCGCTCGGTCCAATCCTATTTTTTTAGGGTTTGAAAAAGTTGTTTTATTCCATACGGTTGAGTTGGGGGCCAACATTTTCAATCCAACATATTAATGGGTTGGGTTTGAGATTTATACTTTCAACCTAACCTAACTCACTATTTGTAGTGATCCCGGTTTCGATCCTTCTTTCTTGTTTTGCCACTTCAACTGGGTAGGTCGGGGATCGATTTTGACCCGGTCAACTTCGGGGGTCAGCTCGCCGAAAAGCAAAAATGCAAAATGCATTCAAAATTGCTTACGGGAAAGTGTATTTGACGATCTTTCCACGCGCGAGCAGACCTTATTTTTCAGTCCGTAAAATTAGGGTTTCATATCATTTCTTACAGCCCCCTCTCTCTCTAAAACTCTCCAAAATCCTGATCTAGAGCTCCTCTCTCTAGAAGTCACCTTCTCTCTTTGATTTTTCCAAATCCTTTGGGACTTAAGCTTAAGTTCTTCACCAAAGTTGGTCATCACCTCGAGGGCTTCATTCTGTGCGGTGAAGATCGAGTTTCGACACCGTTGATTTTGGGGGTTTCATCTCATTTCTTCTCCAAAACTTAAGGTAGGGATTTTCTTTGAGTTATATATATATTTTTGCAAGATCTAGATATTCTTTTTCTTTGAAATCATTTTTGATAGCTTCTGAAAATTATTTTGATTTAAGAAGTTGAGCGATTTTGAAAGTGGGTTTGTCTCTTGTTGTTTTAAAATAATCTCATGGGTTTTGATCTTTGTTGATTGAAGAAGATATGATTTTCGAGAGTTTTCTTTCAAAAGATTTGAGCTGTGTAGTTTGGTGAGAAAACCTAGGAATTGGGAATTTTAAAAGAGATTGAAAATCCATGGGTAATATTGTTATATTTAATTTTGTGTACCAAAATAAATAATGTTTAGAAAACTTCTTATTTATATTTGTATAAATGATAAATTTGTGGATTATGAGAATTGTTGTTATTTTAGAAATGGTTATTCAGAATTTTGATATAGTCTTGAAATGATTAAACTGTTGAGAATACTTGACAAGAGGAAATTGTGTTTATTCCTTGGATGATGTGAATTGAAATAAAAGTATTTATTCATCTTGTGAAATTGCATTGAGATGAGAATTTTGATCACAATGGGAATATTGTGTGGGAGTATTGAAAGTGAAAGAAATATTGCATTGCACTTTTAACATGGTATTGGCATATCATATCATTTCATTTCATTACATTACACTTTGATGTTTGATTTGAAAACTTGCATTGAGAAAAGAATGTTGAGAAATAAGTTTTCATGAAATGGTTTTGGGGTAAATAATGATGGTAAGTCTTGATAGGTGGTGTAGAATAAGTTAGCCTGCGGGTCCGGGGTGAAAGACCGAAAAATCCGCGCGGATAGGTGATTGTTGATTTTTTTCCAGTTGCGATTGGTAAAAATGACAATTTGGTAGTACTTGTATAGTCTACTTGCAGTCACCGGCCTAGGGATTACCAAAGACGTATTTACCGCCCTTGAAATAAATTGTTAAGTTTTGAACAATTGAAATTGCATGATATCATTGAGCATGATGGTTTTTCAAAAGATGAAAATGTAATTTATTTCCAAAAAGGGCATAACATGGCATGTGCCTTTCAGCTCTTGAGACTTGTATAAAATGTATATACTTTGTTAAGAATTTTCTACTGGGCTTTATGCTCACCCTACGGGATTTTTGTGCAGGAAAAGATGTGGTGATTCCACCCAACTAGAGGTGTGGAAGTATGTGTGTTGGGAGTACAATGCTCTCATTTTGCGTGACTTTGTTTTGTAAGCCAAGGGCTGTATTTGTGTTGAGTTGAAACTCTATTTTGTGTAACCAAGAATGTTCTTGGATAAATTTGTAAGCCTGTAGGGTACTTATTATATGTTTGGCTTCCATTTCATATTTGTTGTAAAATGCATGTTTGGGATTAGAACTGGAACATTGAGACGGGAACGACCTGTATTTGGCATTTGGGATTTAAAGGAAATGAGTGTATGGATTAGTTAGCTATATATATATATGTGTGTGTGTGTGTGTCTATCAGGTGGGTTTTGTTGCATAAATAGATATATCATGTCCATTTTTTTTTTTTTGGGTGTTACAACTTGGAGCTCGTGGGAAGTGGTTGTTTAACCGCAATGGGTTCATTTAGCATGCTTAGGAAGTGTTATGCAGTTTGTGATTATGTGATAACATGCTTATATGACTAAATGGGTATGGGATTGAACTTTTGTGATGTTGTTTGCACCTGTTAAATTCCTTGAAGTCTTATTAGAAGGGTACTTGATCAATACTCATTCTACTAAGAATTCTTGGTTTTTCGTGAGACGAACCTCATCATAAGAGTATAATCCGTATGTGTTTACATGACTAAGTGCTTATGTGGAGTGAAGTTAACTTGTTTATATGATAGATATATATATAGACTTGTTAAGGTCAAACGTGTGAGGTAAATTGTGGGCACATATGAGTTAGTGTGCTAAATTATTTCTTTTGTCCTTTATAGGATGTCAGGAAGGGGTCAAGTCCGTGGTGGTAGAGGCGGGAGGCGTGGTAGGGCTCGTCGAGGTGTGCATGAGGTACCGGTCCATAGGGTTCCGGTGCAAGAAGAAGGGTTCGGCCAAGCTAATATGGCCGAGCAAGTAGGCCAAGCTAATGTGGCCGAGCAAGTGGGACAAGCGGATCAAACCGCAATGGGGGCCCTAGCTCGAGAAATGGCAGGGGCTTTGAGGGAGTCTATGAATTTGTTGAGGGCGAAGAATCAAGCCCGAGAGAACACCGTGGAGTCAAGGACAAGTTTCCTTACTAGAGAGTTTTTACGGGCCAAACCAGATGAATTCCATGGTAGCCCCGAGCCCAAGAAAGCGGATGAGTGGCTCGAACAAACTGTGAAGGTTCGAGATGCTTCATATAGATGATAGCGAGTTGAGGGTGACCCTAGCAAGTTACTACCTCAAAGGGGATGCGGTTCAGTGGTGGAAGTATGCCAAGAGTAGGGTGGAGCCATCATGGGAAGCCTTTGTGACTGCTTTCCAAGATAAGTATTTACCTCCCGCTGCTAGGGAGAGATTGAGGCAAGAGTTCAAAGACCTTAAACAGCTTGACATAAACGTGGCTGAGTTCGAGGCAGTCTTCTCTAGTTTATCTAGGTTTGCACCAGAGTTAGTGGCAACAGAAGAACGCCGTTGCATTGAATTCGAGAACAAGTTAAAAACCAAAATTTTCTTTAAGATTGTTGGGAACATGATTCGGAACTATGACCGTCTTGTAGAGTCGGCGGCATACGTTGAGATTTCGGTACAAGCTGAGGAGGAGAGGCTTCGGAGTTCGAGGCCTAGGGGCCAAGAGTCTCAAGGAGACTATAGGCAGAATAAGAGAAGCAAGGGTAACTTCTCATCCCAATCTCAACCACTGCAGTCTAGATCTACTTTTCCTTTGCCTAGTTCGGGCTCGGGAATGAGTGCACAGAGTGGTTTCTCTTGTTTCAAGTGTGGCCAACCGGGTCACAAATCTTATGAATGTCGACAGAAGGGAGGAGGACAGTTGATGTTACCACCACCACCACCAATCTCAAAGCCAGTCTCAGTCTCAAAATAAAGGTCAAGGGTTTAATTGTTATCAGTGTGGTCAACCGGGGCATATGAAGAAAACTTGCCCTCAGTTGGGAGGCGCATCTAGCGCATCAGGGTCGAAGCAGACTCAAAGCCACAAGCAGGGTCATTTAGCTCAGGCTTCACGAGCTAATCAGGGGGCCACTTTCGCTCAGTCAGTACATCAGGCCTATGCTTCGAGAGAAGGGCAAGTGCATCAGGGGCCACAGGGGCGTGTGTATGCTGTTACCGCGCCAGAGCAGTTACCGAGAACCTCAGTTGTGAGAGGTATTTTTGTTGTGTGCAATACTTTGGCTAATGTATTGATAGACACGGGTGCATCTCATTCATTTATATCTACTGCATTTGTTTCTGCATTGGGGTTAGATGTGGCACAGTTAGCGTCTCCGCTCCGAGTAGAGTCACCTGTTGGAGGTATGATTGATTTAGACCGGGGGTGTCATGATTGTGAGATAGAAGTTGCAGGGCGTCGACTTCCATTTGCTTTTGTATTGCTAGACATGTTGAGTTTTGATGTCATTCTAGGCATGGACTGGTTATGTTCGTACTGAGCTGTGATAGATTGTTATCGTTAGAGAGTTACAGTTTGCACCCCAGGTGGTGATCATTTCTATTTTCTGGGGAACCGAGTTGATAGAGCCTTGTCGCCAATTATTGACCCTCGTAGTAGGAGCAAGCTTAGTGGCCTTCTTGCAACTCTCTTGGATAGTGAGAGTGACGGGGTTCGTGTTCAGTTACCAAGGGTAGTTTGTGAATACCCGGATGTCTTTCCAGAAGATCTTACTAGTTTACCACCTCACCGAGAGATCGAGTTCTCCATTGAATTAGTGCCTGGCACGGCACCGATTTCCATGTCACCGTATAGATTTGCCCCCGCCGAATTGCATGAGTTGAAGATTCAACTCCAAGAACTTTTAGACAAGGGCTTCATTCGTCCTAGTACATCGCCTTGGGGAGCGCCAGCTCTCTTTGCGAAGAAGAAGGATGGGTCATTGAGGTTGTGTATTGATTACCGCAAGTTGAATAGAGTTACAGTTAAGAACAAGTATCCTCTACCCAGAATAGATGATTTGTTTGACCAACTTAGAGGGTCTCGTTGGTTCTCAAAAATAGATTTGAGGTCGGGGTACCATCAGTTGAGAGTCCGGGAGAAAGACATCCAGAGAACGGCCTTTCGTACGCATTATGGCCACTATGAATTCCTTGTAATGCCTTTTGGGTTAACCAATGCACCTGCTTCCTTTATGGATTTAATGAACAGAATTTTTTGGGAATACTTGGACCATTTTGTGGTCGTCTTTGTAGACGACATCTTGATTTATTCGACCTCTGAAGAGGAACACGAGGCTCACTTACGGATAGTGCTGGGTTTACTTAGTGAGCACTAATTATACGCCAAATTTGAGAAATGCGAGTTTTGGTTAACAGAGGTGAAGTTTTTGGGGCATGTAGTGTCTAGAGAGGGAGTAACTGTAGACTCCTCAAAGATAGATGCCGTACAGGATTGGGAACAACCCAAGAATGTTTTTGAGATCCGGAGTTTCTTGGGATTAGCGGGGTATTATCGACGATTTGTAAGAGACTTCTCTAGACTGGCCGCACCTTTGACTAGATTGACTAGAAAGGGTATCAAATTTGTGTGGAGTGAGGCTTGTGAAAAGTCATTTCAAGAACTTAAGACTAGATTGACCACCGCACCAGTCTTGATAATTCCGGGAAGAGGTTTGAATTACACTGTCTATTGTGATGCGTCTGGGGATGGACTTGGTTGTGTCTTGATGCAAGAGGGAAAAGTTGTGGCCTACGGATCACGACAATTGAAAACTCATGAGAAAAATTACCCCACCCATGATCTAGAACTAGCAACGGTGATTTTTGCTTTGAAAATTTGGAGGCATTACTTGTATGGTGAGAAGTTTGAGGTTTTCTCCGATCATAAGAGTCTAAAGTATTTGTTTTCTCAAAAAGACTTGAATTTACGACAACGGAGGTGGATGGAATTTATGGAGGATTATGACTTTGAGTTACACTATCATCCGGGAAAAGCCAATATGGTGGCTGATGCTTTGAGTCGAAAATCTGTGAGTAGTTTAGCAAGTGTGGCCATTCGGGAATGAGATATGCTAGATGTTATTGGCAAGTTTAGTTTGCACTTGGGTGAGTCCGGAGAGAGTGCTGCCTTGTTTACTTTGAATGCTCAACCTACCTTGGTTTGTAAGGTCATAGAGTCACAACGAGGAGACCGTGATGTGGAATCAATCCGTGATAAGATTTCCAATGGAAAGGAAGAGAAAGGCTTGAACGTCCACCCGGATCTGAGTGTACGTTACCTAGACCGTTTGTTTGTACCAAAATCTTGTAGAGAGGAAGTACTTCGGGAGTTCCATCACTCACGCCTTGCGGTAGACCCGGGAGGCACTAAAATGTATCATGATCTTAGTCTTCAGTTTTGGTGGAGGGGTATGAAACGGGATGTCGCTTTATTTGTATCGAAGTGCCTTACTTGTCAACAAGTGAAGGCCGAACACCAAAGACCAGCGGGTTTGTTACAACCCTTACCAATAGCCGAGTGGAAATGGGAACGTGTTACCATGGATTTTGTAGTTGGGCTTCCTAGAACACAACGAGGCAATGATGCCGTTTGGGTGATTGTTGATAGGTTGACTAAGTCTACCTATTTCATTCTGATGTGCACCAGCGACTCAGTTGAATGCTTGGCAGAGTTGTACATTAGAGAGATAGTTCGACTTCATGGAGTCCCAGTGAGTATTGTATCGGATAGGGATCCTCGTTTTACTGCCCGGTTATGGCAAAGCCTTCAGGAGGCGTTGGGAACTAAGTTGACTCTTAGCACCGCTTATCATCCTCAAACCGATGGACAGTCGGAACGTACCATTCAGGTTTTGGAGGACATGCTTAGAGCTTGTGTCCTTGATTTTAAGGAGCCTTGGGAAAGGCACTTACCATTGATTGAGTTTGCTTACAACAATAGTTACCAAGCTAGTATTGGGATGGCACCATTTGAGGCCTTGTATGGCCGACCTTGTAGATCACCGGTTTGTTGGGCGGAAGTGGGTGATGCACCGTTACTGGGTCCGGAAATTGTTAGAGAGACAACTGAGAAAGTTGTTCTCATTCGGAAGAGGTTAGCTACGGGCCAAAGCCGACAAAAGAGTTATGACGATAAGAGGAGACGACCTTTATCTTTTGAAGTTGGTGACCATGTGTTTCTAAAAATCTCACCAAGACGGGGTTTGATGAGATTTGGTAAGAGTGGTAAATTATCTCCAAGGTTCATTGGGCCTTTTGAGATCTTAGAGCGAATTGGGGAAGTGGCATACCAGTTAGCTTTACCGCCACAACTTTTGGGAGTTCACAACGTATTTCATGTATCCATGCTTAGGAAGTATGAACCCGACCTTTCTCATATTCTTGATTGGGTTGACTTGGAAGTAGATGAGGGTGCCTCTTACGAAGAACGACCGGTTCAAATATTAGATACCCGGGAGCAAGTGTTACGGGGCAAAACTATACCGTTGGTAAAGGTGTTGTGGAGACACCATGGGGTTGAAGAAGCGACATGGGAACGGGAAGAGGAAGTCCGCTCCAAATATCTGGATTTGTTTGAATATACTTAAGTTGCTTTTCTTTGTAATATTCCCTAGTGTGAGGGAAACGTATTTAAAGGTGTTAACCACACATTGATATGTGCGTTGTTGTTTTAAGCATAAGGTTGTTGAGAGTTGCCATTATTTTTAATTTCATGTTTATGCGTATTTGGGAGGTTGATTGTTAATGAGATAACCGTGGTGGACATGGTGGAATTTAGTTAAGAGTTGGTATTGTGATTTAAAAAATGAAATAACATGGTTTTGATCGCTAGAAACCCCTTTGTTTGGGTAGTTTGATTTGAAATTTCGGGGACGAAATTCTTTAAGAGGGGAAGGTTGTAGTGATCCCGGTTTCGATCCTTCTTTCTTGTTTTGCCACTTCAACTGGGTAGGTCGGGGATCGATTTTGACCCGGTCAACTTCGGGGGTCAGCTCGCCGAAAAGCAAAAATGCAAAATGCATTCAAAATTGCTTACGGGAAAGTGTATTTGACGATCTTTCCACGCGCGAGCAGACCTTATTTTTCAGTCCGTAAAATTAGGGTTTCATATCATTTCTTGCAGCCCCCTCTCTCTCTAAAACTCTCCAAAATCCTGATCTAGAGCTCCTCTCTCTAGAAGTCACCTTCTCTCTTTGATTTTTCCAAATCCTTTGGGACTTAAGCCTAAGTTCTTCACCAAAGTTGGTCATCACCTCGAGGGCTTCATTCTGTGCGGTGAAGATCGAGTTTCGACACCGTTGATTTTGGGGGTTTCATCTCATTTCTTCTCCAAAACTTAAGGTAGGGATTTTCTTTGAGTTATATATATATTTTTGCAAGATCTAGATATTCTTTTTCTTTGAAATCATTTTTGATAGCTTCTGAAAATTTATTTTGATTTAAGAAGTTGAGCGATTTTGAAAGTGGGTTTGTCTCTTGTTGTTTTAAAATAATCTCATGGGTTTTGATCTTTGTTGATTGAAGAAGATATGATTTTCGAGAGTTTTCTTTCAAAAGATTTGAGCTGTGTAGTTTGGTGAGAAAACCTAGGAATTGGGGATTTTAAAAGAGATTGAAAATCCATGGGTAATATTGTTATATTTAATTTTGTGTACCAAAATAAATAATGTTTAGAAAATTTCTTATTTATATTTGTATAAATGATTAATTTTGTGGATTATGAGAATTGTTGTTTATTTTAGAAATGGTTATTCAGAATGTTGATATAGTCTTGAAATGATTAAACTGTTGAGAATACTTGACAAGAGGAAATTGTGTTTATTCCTTGGATGATGAATTGAAATAAAAGTATTTATTCATCTTGTGAAATTGCATTGAGATGAGAATTTTGATCACAATGGGAATATTGTGTGGGAGTATTGAAAGTGAAAGAAATATTGCATTGCACTTTTAACATGGTATTGGCATATCATTTCATTTCATTACATTACACTTTGATGTTTGATTTGAAAACTTGAATTGAGAAAAGAATGTTGAGAAATAAGTTTTCATGAAATGGTTTTGGGGTAAATAATGATGGTAAATCTTGATAGGTGGTGTAGAATAAGTTGGCCTGCGGGTCCGGGGTGAAAGACCGAAAAATCCGCGCGGATAGGTGATTGTTGATTTTTTTTCTAGTTGCGATTGGTAAAAATGACAATTTGGTAGTACTTGTATAGTCTACTTGCAGACACCGGCCTAGGGATTACCAAAGACGTATTTACCGCCCTTGAAATAAATTGTTAAGTTTTGAACAATTGAAATTGCATGATATCATTGAGTATGATGGTTTTTCAAAAGATGAAAATGTAATTTATTTCTAAAAAGGGCATAGCATGGCATGTGCATTTCATCTCTTTAGACTTGTATAAAATGTATATACTTTGTTAAGAATTTTCTACTGGGCTTTATGCTCACCCTACGGGATTTTTGTGCAGGAAAAGATGTGGTGATTCCACCCAACTAGGGGTGTGGAAGTATGTGTGTTGGGAGTACAATGCTCTCATTTTGCGTGACTTTGTTTTGTAAGCCAAGGGCTGTATTTGTGTTGAGTTGAAACTCTATTTTGTGTAACCAAGAATGTTCTTGGATAAATTTGTAAGCCTGTAGGGTACTTATTATATGTTTGGCTTCCATTTCATATTTTTTGTAAAATGCATGTTTGGGATTAGAACTGGAACATTGAGACGGGAACGACCTGTATTTGGCATTTGGGATTTAAAGGAAATGAGTGTATGGATTAGTTAGCTATATATATATATATATATATGTGTGTGTGTGTGTCTATCAGGTGGGTTTTGTTGCATAAATAGATATTCATGTCCATTTTTTTTTTGGGTGTTACACTATTAAATTAATTAATTAATTATATATATATTGAAAAAATTGGTCTAAGATCCCTACCCAACTTTTAGCATGAGAAAAGATCCACAATAATATTTTTTGATGCCTAAGGTCCCTCAATGTTATTTTAGGTTACAAAATACCTATTTTACCCTTCTCTATAATATACGTGGCCTTCAATTTTGGAAACTAAAGATTATATTTCTATTTTGTGGGAGATTACGTTGGGATGGAGAACTTGCCGGTGGAGATTTTCATGGAGAACTTGATGATGCAAATTTTCGTGGAGATTTTCTAGGGATTTTGTAGTTGTTGATCGTGTAGCAGTTGAAGTCGTGTTGATTTGATTTCTAGTGGAGTTGAATCAAGTAAGTTTAATAATCAGTATAAGTTTTTGATTTTTCATTTGATTTGTATGTAAGGATTCCAATTTCATATTAGTTTTTCAAGTGTATTTTGAATTAGGTTTTTGTTTTCAGTTTTGATCAATGTGAGAGCGAGGCCAGCTCAATGTAGTTGTTTTTTATTTTTGAAGTTGATTTTTCATTCTTTGTTATTGATAATGGAGTTAATTTTGATTTTTGGAGTTGATTTTTCGTTCTCTATTACATGCTTATCAATGATTAGTTTTGTTCTGTGTTTGGAGGCCGACTCTGTTTTTTTGCACTTTTCAAAGTTTTGTGCTTTTTTTTTTTTTTTTTTTTTTGCACTTTTCATTTTTTCTGCACTTTTCTTTGTATTCCAGAGAAAATTGTAGGTTTGTTATTATAATCCAATGAAAATCATAGAGAAAATTGGAAGCTTGTAGTCCAGTGAAAATCACAAAGAAAATTGGAAGCTTGTAGTCCAATGAAAATCATAGAGAATATTATAATTTCATAACAGATCTTCTCTGTGATTTTTTTCTGTGATTGTGTTAACAATTAGCATTAATTTTGTTTGTGATCTTCTCTGGACTCATTAATTTTCTCTATGATTTTTCTCTTTGATCTTCTCTGGACTCATTAATTTTCTGTGATTTTGTTTTTGTTATCTTGAAGGTGAATATAAGTTCGTAAATTTCTTAGAACTTTTATTTGAGTCCAGAGAAAATTATAAGCTTGTTATTATAATCCAGAGAAAATTATAATTATTACAAATTTCTCTGGACTTTTATGTTGTACTTTTTAAGTGTTTTTATATTGAACAAGTTATTTTTCGTGTTTTTTTTCTTTCAGTTTAGATAGACAGTGCAGTGTTATTGCTGTGTAAATATAGGAATGATACTATTGTCATTAATGTTTCATGCGAATTGAATTTTGAGGAATTGGTTGGCATTTTGTGTAAAACATGGGAGAATTTGAAACCTGAGACGATCTGTATTTCATATTCTATTGTGGCCATCCGAATTGTATGGTTCGAAATAATATTGATTTTCTAAATATGTTGAGGGTTGTTTGTGTACGTGGTGTTGATATAGTTGATGTTTTAGTTATTAAGTGTAGTACTTTTGATCAAGAGGATGAAGTGGGGTCTAATTGGGTAGATGTTGTGCATGGTGAATGTGATAGGCTCGTGGATATTGAAAGGAATTCACTCTCTAAGTATTATTCTCACCAAGAAAAGGTGTTATTGTCAGCTGGTTGGCGAAATAATATTAGAAGTGTTGGACAAAAGTTTGAGGGTGGTATAGTTGAGTTATGTACTGTTTTTGTGCAAGTATGCTATTGAAGTTGGTTTTCAGTTTACATATGTTAAAAATGACAAGTTGAGGGTTACGGCAGAATGTGCATATAAGGAATCAAGGGGATGTATGTGGTGTGTAAATACTTCAGTTGAAAAAACAAATGGGTTCTTTTACATAAGAACTTTGAACAATGAACATACGTATGGAGTGGCAGTTCGTACTAGTAAACATGATAGGATGACTTCCAGCTTAGTTTCTGGGCTGATACTTGAAAAGGTAAGTGCGAAGCCTTTAACTCGTCTAGTGGATGTTGTAAAAGAAATGAAAGACAAGTATGGGGTCTCAATCAGTTATAACTGTGGTTGGTTTGGGGTTGAAAAAGCAAAAGGTAGTATATATGGGGATTCTTGTTTGTCATTCGATCAATTACGGTGGTATTTTGAGGTAGTCGTTTTAAGTTAGATTTTGAAGATTAGATTTTGAAGATAACAAGTGTTTCAAAAGAGTGTTTGTGGCTTTTTATGCATGCATTGCTGGTTTCAAATATTGTTGGTTATTGTTGTTTCTTGATGGAACATTTTTTAAAGGACGATACAAAGGAGTTATGCTTGCTGTGACGGGGAGAGATGGGAATGAAGGTAATTGTAAATATATCTAATTTTTTCTAAGTATGTGAATTTTCTATACATGTGGGAATTGAGTGAATTTTCTATTTTTGTGGTTATGTTTTGTGAATTTTCTCTGACACTTTGAATTTTCTCTAGAGGTGGCCACTGTGTAAATTTTCTTTGAAGGTGGCCACTGTGTGAATTTTCTCTGGATGTTGCCACTGTGTGAATTTTCTCTGACACTTTGAATTTTCTCTAGAGTTGGCCACTGTGTGAATTTTCTCTGGATGTTGCCACTGTGTGAATTTTCTCTGAATTTGGTCACTATGTGAATTTTCTCTAGAAGTTGCCACTATGTGAATTTTCTCTATATTTGGCCACTGTGAAGTTTTTTTGGATTTTGGTAGTGTGAAATTTCTCTGGTTGTTTATTGTTCTAATTTGCTCTACATGTGTATATCTAATATGCTTGTTCCTATTTGTTTTGTAGGGTTTTTTCCTATAGCTTTTGTCGTTGATGTTGAGAATAAAGACAATTGGTGTTGGTTCTTTGAACATTTATATGAATTATTGGGATTAGAGAGGGTGATAAGCTTCATATTAGATCGACATTGTGGTATTGTGGAAGGAATTGCTAGGTTTTTCTCTAATTGCTATCATGGATTTTGTCTTGAACATCTAAAGGGAAATTTGAGGGATAGGTTATCATGTGGAAACAGAAATTTGGTTAGGGAGACAATTGTGTCCAAGTTTTTAGAATGTGTATATGCGCCAACAAAGGTATCATTCCATTTCAAGTTAAATGAATTAAAAAATGAGGGAGGAGACATTTTGAGTGTTTTCTTGAGTAGTTTACCATATAAAATTGGAGTGATGCATATTTCTAGGGGAAATGTTATGGCAAATTGTATTCAAATGTTGCTGAGTCATTCAATTCATGGATACAAGAAGCTTGGCAATTGCCAATAACAAATTTGGTGGACATGATATGGCTGGAAATCATGAATATGAGGTCTCATAGGAGGCTGCTTTCTAGTAAATGGACTAAAGTTCTCTATTCTCATGGATAGTGTGTTGGAGAAAGCTTTCATGGATGAGAGGATGTGGAATGTGAGTTTGTCATCTGATAATGTGTTTGAAGTGCTTTGTTTTCTTTCAGTTATGGTTGATCTTAGGTTGAGAACTTGTTCATGCCGAAAATGGGAAATAAATAGATATCCATGTCAACATGTTGTTGTTGTAATTTTTAGGAGTGGAAAGAATTTGAATTCATTTGTTGAACCATTTTCTCATGCTGATATGTATCGTCAAGCATACTCATTTTCAATTGGCCCAGTTCCAACTGTTGAAAAACCTGTGTGTAGCATTGATGATGCTATGATTTTACCTCCATTGAGTAAAAGACCAGATGGGAGGCCAAAGAAGAATAGAATTGCTTCTACTGGAGAGCTTAAAAGGGTGATGAAGTGTAGTCGATGTGGGAGTATTGGTCACCATAATAAGAGGACATGCAAGGAACGTTTATTAAATAGTTGAGGATAATACATTTTATTGATTGAATAATACATTTGAGGATGTTAGAGGAATTTATGTTGCATTTTTCGATGTTGGTTAATAGAGAGAAATTTGTATAGGTATGGATCTTATTACAAAAATAATGTGTCTGTTGTGCATTGTGTTTAGTATTTTCTCTGAAATTTTTTTCTGTAATTTCTGGATCAATGCACTTGTGTTTTTGAAACATACTTTGGGCAGTATGCTTATAATACCAGTCAAATTAATCCAGAGAAATTTTCCAATAGCAAATAAAATTACTTTGTGTATTTGTGATTTTTGAAATGTACTTTTGGACAGTGTGTATATAATACCAGTCAAATTCATCCGGAGAAATTTGCTAATAGCAAAGAAAATTACTTTGTGTACCATGTTTTTTGAAACATACTTTGGGAGTGTGTTTATAATACGAGTCAAATTCATCCAAAGAAATTTGTCACTAGCAGAGAAAATTACTATGTGCATTGTGTTTTTTGAAGCATACTTTGGGCAGTGTGTTTATAATACCAGTCAAATTCATCCAAAGAAATTTGTCACTAGTAAAGAAAATTACTCTATGCACTGTGTTTTTTGAAGTCAAATTCATCCAGAGAAATTTGCCAATAGCAGAGAAAATTACTATATGCATTGTGTTTTTTGAATTTGATGGTAGTGAATTACTTTGTGCATTATTTTGTACCAACACAATACATTACAAATTACATAATCATATAAGCACTCTCTTTGCATGATACGAGATAAATTTCTCTGTGAAATTCTGGTAACTTCAAACCAGAGAAATTTCTTCAGATATATAATTTTCTCTATGTGCATTATGTTGACAATCACCACTTAGCATACATTATAAAATATATATATATATATATTTAACCATTGATAGCTATGAAATTTTGAAGTTTACATTAGTCAAAAAAAGATATATACATATATGTCAAACATCATTATTTCTTCAATATATGGAAAAAAAATATATATATTGAAGGGTTATTCCTAAGTACATTGTGTGCATTGTCTTCCTTTCACTAGTGTGCTTTCACTATTAGACTTTTGGTACTTCTTCTGGTGGTATTTAAATTGGTTATGTCCATGACCAGCCAACTTCGGTCGCAAATCTCTCTATGATTTATGCCCTCATCAACCTTACGTCTTGTGTTGACAATGTCGAGCTGATAGGTTCATAGTTAATATATTGTCTCATAATGTAGGATACAAAAAGGCCACAATCCACACTGCATACAAATTATAGGTATAGTTAGTTTTGAGAAACATGCAAATTAAATTATCTTATTTATAGATGTTGTAACGCCCTCAAAATAATACATAGAAACCCACACTATTTACATGTGTAGACATAAGTAAACAAAACTTAATTCCATTCATTAGAGTATTCCTTACAAATGTATTACATGTTGACAACAAAAGTAAATGCCCAACGGGCTTACAACTTTCCAAGTCAACACTTGGTTACACAAAAAGAGAGTACTAACTCATAACACATTAAGCCCTTGGCTTGAATTTACATGTAATACATAAAAGATATCACAAAAAGTCTTTCAGCCTCTAACCTCCCAAGCTACGTCCTTGGAGGTGGCATACCATCTATACCTGAAAATGATGTCCTATATAAGGTTAGCCACAACCCAGTAGAGATATACTAAACTAAATATAAGCAATGACAAAAACAATAGCATTTGATAGATGGTTAACACTTATACACCATTTTATATCACAATCCAGTTCCATGACAATTATGTCCATGTTACATTCCACTTTCCTCTACTTATCCAAATCATTTCATATACATGGCTCAGAACCTGGCCAAACAATTCAATGAGACTATAACTCATATACCAACACTTCCATATTTCACGACAGATACACATATTTGATGCGTCATTATCATATTAAGACACTTCCATACTTCACAAATGATACACAGATTTGCTGTATCAATACTTCAATTTAATACACATATTTACTGTATTAATGGAGTCCATCCCCTATCTCCTCCCAAACAGGTTTGAGAGTCCATCCCCTATCTTCCCTCAAACCATGGAGTACATCCCTTATCTCCTCCCACATAATACACATATTCCAAGTATATAAACAATTATCATATACAGGAATCAATCAATACATATATTTGATGTATTATTCCAACTGTCATATTCAATGACATATTCAATGTGATTAGTTTCAGTTTTCCCTAATCAACATATAGTGTCTACAACAATCAAGACTATCCTCCACCGATAGCCCAAAACAGTTATTTCTAAACAGAAAATAAATGCATTAAACAAATATAATATCAACTTTTATGTGGGTGAGTGATAAATTAATCCAACTATACCATTCAATCCCATAACTTCCCAATTTCACAATTTCCAATTCAATTTCATATTTCCCAAATTAATTATAGCAATTAACTTATCACAATAATTAGGGCATTTTTCCCTAATCCTCAATATCAACCCTAAGGTCCAATTTCATCGATAATACAACAATAATTCCGTTTCTCAATGTCTTACATACATATGGGTTTCAATATTTGAAAACCTCTCTTTTATAAATTACACAATAACCCCAACTTTTCAAAAAATTGCCCAACATCACCAACTACTCAAAATGACCAAAATTAAAGACAAAGTTCATAAGATGGAGTAGGGTATCCCTACCTCGAAGTTAGAAGCCCAAAGGAGTAGATGAGGAAAAACCAAAGTGCTCCAAATCCACTATTGTTCAGATTAAAACAAAGCCCTCGTGACCCTCTACCTTTCTTACAAAGAACTTAGGGTAGAAACACACTAAAAATAGATGAAACCCTAGAGAGAAGGTAAGTGTAGAGAGAGGAGCCGCCGGATCTAGGGTTTATACAAAAGAGGAGATGAAAAAGTGAAGTGTTTACCTGCTGCTGCCTACTAATATAACACAGGCTCGCTCGAGCGAAGAAGTGGTCGCTCGAGCGACCAGACACAAAGAATCCTCGCTTGAGCGTATAAAGCCTCGCTCGAGCCAACAATCCAAACCGTCAGGTCTGCCACCCAAAAGCACGCTCGAGCAACAAAGCTACGTTGGCAGCCCGTAGGCAAAAGTGAGTTGGCAAAAGTTTTTGCCGACGAAATAATCATTGCGTTGGTAAAAGTAATGCCTTTAGCGATGAACATAGTCGTCGATAAAAGCCTTCATCCATCGTCTGCAATTTACCTTGCGTTGGTAAAAGTCATTCAAATATGATGATTGTGTGGCACTTTTCGCGACACAAATTTGCATGGGCAAAAAATATACTTTTACCAACAACATATGCGTCGGCAAAAGTAAACTTTTGGCGACACATTTACGTCGGTAAATGTTGCCATTTGCCGACAATTTGTTTGTCGCTAAAGCTTTACTTTTGGCAACGACAAATTGGCATTGGCAAAAAATACACTTCTACCAACACAATATGAGTGGGCAAAAGTAACTTTTAGCGACACATTTACGTCGGTAAATGTTGCCATTTGCCAACGATTTGGTTGTCGATAAAGCTTTAGTTTTGGCAACGACAAATTGACATTGGCAAAAAATACACTTTTAGCAACACAATATGAGTGGGCAAAAATAAACTTTTGGCTACACATTTACCGACAAGTTGTTTGTCGAGAAAGCTTTACTTTTTGGCAACGACAAATTTGTAGCGGCAAAAAAAATTGAAAATCATATATATTTTTTTTATAAGATTTACATATTTACAAGAGGCATCTAGGAATGGCAACGGGGCGGGGCGGGGCCGGGGATCACCCTCCCCGTCCCCGATCCCCGATGGAAAAAAATCCCCCGGCCCCGGCCCCGATCCCCGACGGGGAACCTGTCACCGTCCCCATCCCCATCCCCTACGGGGATCGGGTTTCCCCGACCCCGAATATTCCCCGCCCAAATCTGTCTCAACATCAACAACTTTTAACATCAACAAAATCATCAAAAAAAAATCATCAATCAACAGATCCAAGTGTGCATCATCAATCAAGAACATCAACATGCATCAACTACCCAAAAAAAAATAAAAATCTGAGTGTGTATCATCAATCAAGAACATCATCAACTACCAAAAAAAAAGAGAGAAAGAGACAGATCTGTGTGCATCATCAATCAACACAGATCTGAGATTTGTGTCATCAAGCAGATCTGAGTCGGCGATGGTGACTGCGACGAAGGTGGACCACGGTGGTTGAGATCGGCGATGGTGGCTGAGATCGGCGATGGTAGACGAACAACGGTGGTTGAGATCGGCGATGGCTGCGATGGACAACGGAGGACTGCGATGGACTACGAGAGTGAGAGAGAGAGACACTGAGTGAGTGAGAGGAAGAGAGAGAGGTGAGAGGCAGTGACTCACTCTCGTAAGAAGATGAGAACCAGAGAGTGCAAATGAAAGAGAGAGAATGAGAGACGGAACAAAAAAATATATAAAGTATATTTTATATTTATATAAACACTAAACATATATATTATATATATAGATATACACACGCGGGGAGTAGTCGGGGCGGGGAAGGGGCGGGGTCGGCCGGGGCCGGGGCCGAAATCTGTATCCCCGTCCCCGGCCCGTATATCATCGGGGATGAAATTTTAAATACGTCCCCGTCCCCACGGGGATATTTTTCGGGGAATCACCACTCAATTCGGGATCGGGGGGTCGGGTCCCCATCGGGCCGGGTCCCCATTGCCATCCCTAGAGGCATCCCTCAGGCACTACTATTACAAACTAATAACATTGATATTAAATCACCTAAAGTTGATGTGTAGGCAAAAAACACTGCTGAAAAATATGCTTTTGGAAGCGTTGTATAAAACCTAAAAGGGTAAACTCACTAAAATACTCAAATACATCCAAATTGTGAACCCATAGTAAAAACAGCAGATAACAAAATGAAATCATGAAACTAACAACCCAAATTTGCAGCAGACCAGCATCTAGTAGCAGCCCGCTTCACAGCAACATTGCAACAGTAGCAGCCCAGCAAATTTCTGCAGCAGCACACCGGTAGCAACAGCAGACCAGCAAACCAGCAGCAAATCCTGAAATAAGAGAGTACTTAAGAGTGTCCATATAATTAGAGTGTCCCACATAATTACCGAGTGGCTTACCCTTGTAGATCGTGAAATCCTATCCTGTTTGCCTGGAAAATACATTCCAGATAGTACACGAAACATGGATTCAGGATTTGGTCTTATCCTTCCATTTCAATGCATTGGAAAAGCTTTTAGGATTTCACTCCTCCCAGCAACATCAGCAGCACTACGTAAAAGAGACAAGGCTTCCCGAAAGCGAAGGAAATCAGTTTCCCTGTTTGCAGAGGATAATTGGCATGTAGCATCTGGCCAACTGACAATTGAAACCATTAGTGCTCTAGAAACCTTTTGAGAATCTCCAGATAATGCAGGCAATGCTGAATTTGCAAGTCCACGACATACAGGGCAGAGAAACTCCCCCTGAGATAAAAAGTTCATTATTCAAGATAACAAAATAAACAATTGCTATCAATTGCAGAAAATGAGAGACTAAAGCAGACTGCTACCTGATCTGGATCTACAATGAGTCCTTCAAAAACAATTCGTCTAACATACCTGTATTAGCAACGTAAAAACATTACATATGCCTTTTCAATACATGCACATGTCCAACAACATGTTTAAAGAAACCCTACTTTATCAATATTATCGCAACTGTGAAAAGACAGATAGAAAACTTTAGTTACAAGTGTATGCCTATTGTAGCAATGTTCAATTAAGTATGCATGTTGAAGGAACCTTGAAATAAAGGCAAGTTTAAGCTTGGCTGCAGAATCACTTAATTCCTTTTGGTTGTTGGGATATCATGAAGAATTCTGGAAAAAGGAAAGTTAAGAAAGCTTGCTTTTTCACGACTAAAATCTCCTGAGAGGCATTTCTTAGTAAAGGACAGGAAAATATTTAAGAAAATACTCTATTGGAGGCATAGCCACAAACAAACACTCAAAATTGAAAAGGTAAATTACACTGACACCCCTTGAGGTTTGGTCCAATTACATTCCACCCCTGATATTCTGGAAATTACATTCCAACCCTTATGGTTAATAGTCTTATTTTACAAATCCCCCTCCTTATATAAAAAGCAACAACTCCTAGTAAAAAAATAGAGGAAATTACATTTAAAAAATAACAAAAAAAAAGTAAAGCAAAGGAAAGGAAAAGGAAAAAAAATACAGCGGAAGTAAAACAAAACAAAGCAAAGCAAAGCAAAGAGAGGGTGCATGAGTTCAATGTCTTCATTCCATCTAAATAATTACAATCACAGGGAGGTTAGTGTAATTTTCTAAACGTCAGGGGTGATATGTATTAAACCCAAACCTCAAGAGGGTGTAAGTGTAATTTACCCAAATTGAAATAGTTAAATTCACATTTTCATTCACTGTTCCTATTACGGAGCATCACATCAATTGATGCTTTAGTTCATGGTTCCTTACTATAAGCTTTAAAGTCCTGGGATTCTCAAGTGATTGAGACATAATTATATTTGAAACAATAGTAAGAAACAGTTTTGAGCAATCACTCTCAAAAAAATAAACTTCCTTCACACATAGAAGATCATAAGTTCATAACCCTTAGGTCATAATCGAGGAACAAGAGAAATAGCTTCAAAAAATTATAACCCCACAACTTACTATAAAAAAATTTAGGTGTTGCTTCTCAAGACGTTCAAAAGGCTCATCTTTCAAGGGATAAAATCCAGCGCCAAATAAAATATATTTAGATTATGCTGAAAGTGTAACATAATAGTGCCTAGGATTTTGGGATGGAGGACTTAAAAAATAAATATCCTAACTTAGTAGGACTTACCTTTCTTTCAATGATGATAAATAACGATCAAGACATGCTTGATGCACAGCATGCCCACAAGAAGAAACATGGATTCCATCACAATCTAAGGGACCAAAGCCATCATATGCTGCAAGAGGTGAAGAAGATTCTGATGGTGCTGCAACGCGCGGCCTGGATAATGGGCATAAACCCAAACCTCAAGGGGGTGTAAGTGTAATTTACCCAAATTGAAATAGTTAAATTCACATTTTCATTCACTGTTCCTATTACGGAGCATCACATCAATTGATGCTTTAGTTCATGGTTCCTTAGTATAAGCTTTAAAGTCCTGGGATTCTCAAGTGATTGAGACATAATTATATTTGAAACAATAGTAAGAAACAGTTTTGAGCAATCACTCTCAAAAAAATAAACTTCCTTCACACATAGAAGATCATAAGCTCATAACCCTTAGGTCATAATCTAGGAACAAGAGAAATAGCTTCAAAAAATTATAACCCCAAAACTTACTATAAAAATTTTAGGCGTTGCATCTCAAGACGTTCAAAAGGCTCATCTTTCCGGTCCATCTGATGTCTCCTTGCAGATATTCTAACTCACAAGAAGCAAGTCCACTGTTGCTCAACATATATACTATTATGTAACCAAAAGGAGCCACAGGTAAGACATCCAGCATCAACCCCATTAAAAACCCACACTCAAGGCCTAAAGTAACATATCTTGAGACAGTTTAGTAGTATTTTACAAATTTCACTCTTTTACTCTCTATTTTTTAACTACATTTAAAATAATTACAAAGTCAGAGGTAAATAAATTAATTAATTAACCAACAATTCCATCAACTAAAAGTAATTAAGTGCTCATATAAACCAAAAGAGATGATAATCCTATTCTTAGTGATTATCTTCATTTATGAGGATAACAAAAAATCATTTAGTTATATATAACAACCCTGAAAAGAATAACAGAAAATAAAATGCACATAAAACAGAGAGCCAAAATAAAGGTGATGGTCGGAGCAAGATTGGTCATGGCAGTAGCAAAGGTTGCTAAGGTTAAAACCAATACTACCCATATCAGATTACAGTAGTTGCTTGATTACAGAATAAATGTAGCTTACCCAAGTAATCCACAAAGAAATGCTTTGCAAGCTGCTATCCATGTCAGCTTTGACCTGTTTTTCCTGTAATTAAAATAAAAATAAAAAAATCATACAGCTGTCAAAATGAAAACATAATTTAAGAGGTTTCAAACTCTTGTTAATTGTATGCACATTAATGTCAAGGTATGCTAATACTTGACTCGTCATTGGCCCTCAGATTAGAAGCCAACAAACCTCAGATCCTCAATTTAAGAAAGGTAACAAAAAGTTTAGAAAAGCAATTGTAAATTCAGTCTATTTTTGCATCATTCAAACAATAAAAAAACAGAATACTAAACCTAATAAGATGAAGTTACTAATATAAGTGCTGCAGATGAAGATGTGAACAGAATTTTGCACCGTAGCTTATGCCCAATTCTTCTTTATTACAATTCCAAAATTTCATTTCTTTTCCCACAAATTCTCAGTAACCAAACAGGGACAAATTTTATGAAATGAATCAAATCCATCATTAAACCCATTAGCAACATAAACATATATGTGGAATCAACAAAAGCAGGAAAACCCATCAAAGTAATTTCTCTAAACTATCATCTTATGTAACTATTCCAAAATTTCATTCTTTTCCCACAAATTCTTAGTAACCAAACAAAGATAAAGTTTATGAAATGAACCACAACATGATACAGATTAAATCAAACCCATCAAATAAGATAACAAAAACTCATTAAAATAATTTCCCCAAAATGTCATCTAATCCAACAATTCCAAAATGGTCGCAGTCGCCGGTGGAGGTTGTAGTTGCTAGTGATGGTCACAATCACAGAGATCACTGGTTGTGAACACGAAGGTCCTCCAAACTCATGCTTGTAAAATCACAAGGGGGAGAGAAAGAGAGAGAGAAGGGCGAGATGGAGGGTTTGTGAGTGTACGATGGAGAGTTAAGAGGAAAAGAAGACCGAGGTGGGCTCACAACCCCCTCAACTGGCTCTTTTTATCCTTTCAGCCATTTGTCTCCAGAAAAATATGCCATCAGGTAGTGCTAAAAAAGCCAAAATATATGAGACAATAATTTAGTTCAAGGGACAACAGTGTAATTTACTCTTTTTTTAAAAATTCCAATGGGGGACTAAACAAGGCGTACATTTTTTTTTTCTTTTGTTGTGTAGCAATAGAATAGTCTGACATTTTAAGAGACAGATAAACCAAACAAACCATATACCTGTGGCTATGTATGGCAGTGTGAAGCCAAATGCTCAGCTGTCTCTATCTTGCATAGGAATGCCTGAAACTTAGCAGGAATAAATATACTCCAACTAGGTGCCATGGATTGGGAATGGAAGCAGGATCTGTTCCTACTCACAGTCCCTGTTCAGATGCAATCCAGCATAAAGAAAACAACCACATTTAACTGAATAATATTTTCCCTTGCTTTTATAATTCCAATTTCCAAAAGAATTGTCATACATCTACTCCTTATATCCAGTTATGCATTCTTTCTGTTCAGAAGGCTTCAACATGGAAAATATAGATGTACATCTACTTGTTTGTTTACATAATTTCTTAGATTTAATCCCAACTAACTACTACCACCACACTAATACACAATGATTAGTAACAAAATCACAAAAATTCATTAGATAACCCTGCAACAAAATACCAAATCATGCAATGACAATAGAGAACAGATTAACCCAGCCAAGACAATTGTCTTTCCATGTGAGGCAAGAAAAAAATTTCACTATCAAATTTGAGCTTGTTATTCTTCTTGCATCATAACATAAGTAGGAATGTTACTTGTTCACAGATAACACTTTATTATTGTCACGGGTAACATGACCAAAGACATTTTCTACCCCCTACCACTGCAATAAATAAATAAATTTGATAACTACACTTATCAAGATATAACAGCCTTCTGAAAAAATTGAAATTCACATAGGACCAGGTTTTAAATAACGGTGGCGGTTACCATAACGGTAGCGGTAACGCGGACGCGATTGCAGTGTGTAACGGTTGTAGCGTAGCGGTGGCGGCAACCGAAACCGTGAATTTTTTTATAGCGACCCCGGTCTTTTCCCTTTTGATTATTGTATCCGGACTTATGTTCCGTAGATTCCATTGTTGTATTATTGTTGTTGTCGTCCTTTAATTCCTTAGCTTTGGGTTATAGGATGTGTTGGGCAGATTATGTTTCAGGTTGGTTGGGTTTAGACACCAAGGGTTGCTGTCCAGAATTTTGGACCTTTGCTCGAGCGAGGAGTTGGTCGCTCGAGCGAGCTGTTGTTTTTGTTCTTCGCTCGAGCCAGGTTTTGGTCGCTCGAGCGAGAGTCTGCGTCTGGGCTTAGGACCTGAGAGATGTGTTTCTTGGCTCGAGCGAGCTTTTCTTCGCTCGAGCGAGCGGGTGTATGTTTTCGAGTTCTTCGCTCGAGCGAGCATTCGTCGCTCGAGCGAGCTTCTGGGTTGCAGACCTGAAGCATCGAGTTTTGGCTCGAGCGAGCTTTCTTCGCTCGAGCGTGGATTTTTGTGTCTGGTCGCTCGAGCGACCATGTCTTCGCTCGAGCGAGCCTGTTCAGTTTAAATACGCAGCAGCGTGTTTTAAAACAGTTTTTCAGCCCCTTTCAGTTTATAAAACCCTAGTTACGACCATTCTCTCTCCATACTCACCTCTCTCCTAGGTTTGATCTAGTTAGGGTGTGTTTTTACCCTAGTTGCTTTACAAATAAGATAGAGGAGAGTGAGGGCTTCCATTTAATCTGAACGGTTGTTGATTTGGAGCACTTTGGAGTTTGGGCTATCATCTCCGTCTTCTTCTTTTTGAGTTATTTCGTCGAGGTAGGGATTTCCTACTCCATTTATACGCTTTAATCCTAAGTGTTGGTATTTTGGTATGTGGGGGGTAGTTTGGTATTTTGGGAGAAACCTTAGGGTTTTGGCTTAGATTAATTTGTATAATTAATGTAAGGGAAAAATGTGGAATTGGGTTTAATTCATGAAGTTGGGGAAATTATGAGATTAATGATATAGTTGGGTAGTTTAAATACTTACCTATGAGAATGTTGATTTTACATTCATTGTTGTATTTATTTCTTGTTTAGAAATAACTGTTTTGGGCTATCGGTGGAGGATAGTCGTGATTGTTGTAGACCTTGCATGTGGCTTAGGTATAACTGGAATTAAGTCACTTATGTTGACTGTTGAATTAATACAGAACATTACTTGTATTGATTATGTGTTGTATATGGTAATTGTGTGTTTCATTGCATATGCATGTTGTTTGGAGAAGATAGGGGATGAACTCCACGGTTTAGGGGAAGATAGGGGATGGACCTCTAAACCGGATTTGTTTGGGAGGAGATAGGGATGGACTCCATTAGCATCACTTTTATGTGTGCTTATTTATATTGAAGTGTTTTATTGTTTGGGAGGAGATAGGGGATGGACTCCATTAGCATCACTTATGTGTGTGCTTAATTATAATAGAAATATTTCTATTTGTTGTTGATATGATACATCACCACCATGTGTATCAGTTGGGAAGTAAGGAAGGAATTTGATTGAGATTGGTAACACCAGCATGTGTGTTTATTATGTTATGGGAAAGGTTTAACCTGATTTGTTATCCTTGTTGAGTTGTTTGGGCCAGGTTCTGAGCCATGACTGTATAAATGGAAAGTAAAAGGTGTCATAGACCATGTGTCATAGACATCGTAGGCGTTCTGTGTCATGAATTGTAAATGATTATCTTGTGTTAACCATGTATCGGGTGCTACTGCTTTAGTTAATTCTTATGCTTGGTTTAGTATTTCTCTACTGGGCTGTGGCTCACCCTATATGGGAACTTCATTTTCAGGTTCAGGTGGTTCACTACCTCCAAGGACTTAGCTTGTGAGGATTTGGACTCGAAGACTTGCTTTATTTTATTTGTTTTATTTGACAACTTGTAAACTTTCAAGCCTAGGGCTTTATTTGTTTTTTGAGTTAGAACTCATGGAATTTGTGTCCAAGTGTTGGCTTGGCAAGATGTAAGCCCATAGGGCATTTATTATGATGTTTTTATTTCATGTACTCTGATGAATGGAATAAGATACTTTATTTCCTTATAATTCCGCATGTTAATATTATGTATTATGGGTTTATTTTTGAGGGCGTTACAACTTGGTATCAGAGCGTACCGGGTTTGAATACTTTGGGTACGTGGGAAGTGATTAGTATCACAATGGGTTCGTCTCGTTTGATAGAGACTTAGTGTAATGATTACATGCTTATATGATAACATGTTTATGTGATTATGTGGGTATGGAATGTAGTTCCTAGGATGTTGATTGGATCCTTGAGTCTCTGAAAGTCTTGTTGGAAAGGCACTTGATCAATGTTGTTTCCAACCGGAACTTTAGTGGCGCCTCGGGACTATCATTATCCAGGAATGAAATTCGTAGGTGCTTATGTGATTATGTGCTTACGTGGTGTGATTTATTGTTGTCCAATGTATTAGGACGTGAGTGTTATAGTTTTGGCACATTTTATAGAGTGCTAACGTCTTTGTTTCCTTTATTAGGATGTCAGGACGAGGACGAGGTCGTGGTAGGCGTGGTAGGCAGGCCAGGCAGGAAGTGCCTATACCGGAGGAATATTCGGCAGTTCAGGAGGGTGTTGGCCAGGCCAATGTGGCCGAGCCAGTAGGACAGCAGTTTATGGGCGCTTTGGCCCAAGGGATAGCAGGGGCATTTCAGGCGTCAGTTGACATTCTGAGGGCTGCGAATCCAGCCCAGGCTGTTGTTGCTGCAGATACAGGACCTTCTTTTCTGAAGAGGGAATTCTTCCGGTCCAACCGGACGAATTTTTAGGTGATCCTAGCGAGCCGCTTAAGGCAGATGAATGGCTCGAACAGACAACGAAAACGTTTGAGATGCTAGGCATCGAAGACGAGGGTTGAAGGTGACCTTGGCATCTTTCCAGCTGAAGGGGATGCGGGTCAGTGGTGGAAGTTCACCAAGGGTCGTATTGGAGGTACTTGGAAGGCTTTTGTTGATGCTTTTCAGGAGAAGTACCTGTCTCCAGCTGTTCAGGAGAAGTTGAGAGATCAGTTCCGCCATCTTGAGCAGAACAGTTTATCAGTGGCCGAGTTTGAGGCTGCATTCACTAGTTTGTCCAGGTTTGCACCTGAGTTGGTGGCGACTGAGGAACGCCGTTGCATTGAGTTTGAGAAGAAGTTGAGGCGTGGCCTCATGCTGAGAGTTGTCGGATCTATGATTAGGGATTTTGGGCGATTGGTTGATGCAGCCCCATACCGAGACTATGATGCAGGAAGAGGGGGAAAGGCAGAAAGGCTCCAAGAGGAGTCAGGATGGCCAGAGTGATGGCAGGAGGCAGAGAGGTTTCACTCCTCAGCAGCCTCAGAGTAGTTTTCTAGATCCACTTTTCCAGTGCCGAGTGCTAGTTCTGGGAAAGGCAGTCAGGGAGACATTACCTGTTTCAAGTGTGGCCAGCTGGGTCACAAGTCTCCAGTTTGTCCTCAGAGGGGAGGAGTTCAGAGAGCAGCATCTTCTTCGGCTCGATCTCAGAGCCAGAGTCAGGGTAGAGGCCAGCCGCTCTCTTGTTTCAGTGCGGTCAGCGGGGCACATGAAGAGGTTTTGCCCACAGTTGGTGGCACATCTGGTGCATCTGGTTCGAGGCAGACTCAGAGTCAGCTGCCTGCTCAGTCAGTTCAGGCCTCGAGGGCCAATCAGGGGGCTTCTTCGTCCCAGTCTGTGCAGCAGTCTTATGCTCCGAGGGGTGAGCAGGTTGATCAGAGGTCTCTGGGCGCGTGTATGCTGTTACCGCGCAGGATCCTGTACCGGCTCCATCTGTTGTGAGAGGTACCTTCTTGTTTTGCAATTCAGTTGCTAGTGTTTTGATCGATACGGGTGTCATCTCATTCCTTTGTGTCTGCTGCATTTGCATCTGTTTTGGAGTTGGAGTTAGCACAGTTAGCAGTCTCCTATTTGTGTAGTGTCACCTCTTGGGGTGAATTGATTTTGAAACAAGGTGTTAGGGGTTGTGATATAGAGGTCGATGATCATAGAATCCCTTTCTTTTGTAGTTATGCCCATGAAGGGCTTTGATGTTATTTTGGGTATGGACTGGTTGTCGTCATACCGGGCAGTTATTGATTGCTACCGTCAGAGGGTCACTTGTTGTACCGTGAACGGGGAGTGTTTTCGTTTTCTGGGGACCGGGTTGGTAGTGTTTTGCCACCGGGTATGATCCGCGAGGGCGGAGTGAGCTTAGTGGTCTACTTGCTAGTCTTTCGATTAGTGAGGGTGATGAGACCCAGATTGTGTTGCCGAGGGTGGTTTGTGAGTATTCGGACGTTTTCCCGAGGATCTTGTTAGTTTGCCACCTCAGCGAGAGATTGAGTTCTCTATTGATTTAGTGCCCGGCACGGCGCCGATTTCTATGGCACCTTACCGTTTTGCCCCAGCCGAGTTAGTTGAGTTGAAGGTTCAACTCCAGGAGTTGTTAGATAAGGGCTATATCCGTCCTAGTGTTTCGCCGTGGGGAGCACCGGCCCTCTTTGCTAAGAAGAAAGGTGGTGCTTTGAGATTGTGTATGATTACAGGAATTGAATCGGGCTACGGTTAAGAATAAGTATCCTATGCCCCGTATTGATGATTTGTTTGACCAGTTGAAGGGTTCCCGTTGTTTCTCTAAGATAGATTTGAGATCGGGTTTCATCAGTTGAGAGTCAGGGAGGAGGATATTCTAAGACGGCATTCCGTACGCGGTATGGCCATTATGAGTTTCTGGTGATGCCGTTTGGGCTCACCAATGCACCGGCAGTGTTTATGGATTTGATGAACCGGATCTTCCGGGAATTCTTGGATCGTTTTGTGGTCGTCTTCGTGGACGACATTCTGATTTATTCACCTTCGAGGGAGGAGCACGAGGAACACTTGAGAGTGGTGCTTAGAGTTACTTAGAGCCCATAAGCTTGTATGCTAAGTTCGGGAAGTGTGAGTTCTGGCTAGAAGAGGTGAAGTTCTTAGGCCATGTAGTTTCTGGGGAAGGGGTGTCTGTTGATACATCCAAGACTGAGGCAGTGCAAGATTGGGCACAGCCTAAGAGTGTGTTTGAGATCCGCAGTTTTCTGGGATTAGCTGGGTATTACCGTCGGTTTGTGAAAGATTTCTCCAGGTTAGCTTCACCTTGACTAGATTGACTCGGAAGGGAGTCAAATTTGTATGGAGTGAGACTTGTGAAAAGTCGTTTCAGGAGTTGAAGGTTAGACTGACCACCGCTCCAGTCTTGATTATTCCGGAGAGAGGGTTGGGTTATGCAGTCTATTGTGATGCCTCACGAGAGGGTCTGGGTTGTGTGTTGATGCAAGAGGGGAAAGTGGTTGCCTATGGCTCACGTCAGTTGAAAATTCATGAGAAGAATTACCCTACGCATGATTTAGAATTAGCAGCTGTGATTTTTGCCTTGAAGATTTGGAGGCATTATCTTTATGGTGAGAGGTTCGAGGTATTCTCGGATCATAAGAGTCTGAAATATCTGTTTACACAAGAAAGACTTGAATTTGAGGCAGAGGAGGTGGATGGAGTTCATTGAGGATTATGACTTCGAGTTGCACTATCATCCGGGGAAGGCCAATGTTGTGGCCGATGCCCTTAGTAGGAAATCTGTTGGTGACTTAGCTAGTATAGCCATCCGGGAGTGGGAGATGTTGGGTGCAGTTGGGGAGTTTGATTTGCATCTGGGCGAATCCGTTAGAGGCTGCGGCCTTGTTTTCTGTTGTTGCACAGCCTACACTTGTGACTCGAGTGTTAGAGGCTCAGAGGGGTGATCTTGAGGTAGAATCTCTCCGAGAGAAGATTTCCAATGGGAAGGTTGAGAAGGGTTTGACGGTGTATCCCGACTCTGAGTGTGAGATACCGAGACCGTCTGTTTGTGCCGGAGTCTTGCCGAGAGGAGGTACTCCGAGAGTTTCATCATTCGCGCCTTGCGGTGCATCCGGGAGGTACTAAGATGTATCAGGATTTGGGTCGCCAGTTTTGGTGGCGGGGTATGAAGAGAGATGTGGCAGCTTTCGTATCTAGGTGCCTTACTTGTCAGCAAGTGAAGGCCGAGCATCAGAGGCCAGCGGGTTTGTTGCAACCCTTGCCTATTGCCGAGTGGAAGTGGGAGCATGTCACTATGGACTTCGTTGTGGGTCTTCCGAGGACTCAGCGGGGTAGTGATGCTATTTGGGTGTTGTAGACCGGTTGACGAAGTCGGCGCACTTCATTCCTATGCGTGTTAGAGATTCGGTAGATCATCTTGCCGACTTATATCCGGACATAGTGAGGTTGCACGGGGTCCCAGTGACGATCGTCTCAGATAGAGATCCTCGTTTTACTGCCAGGTTGTGGCAGAGTTTGCAGAGTGCTTAGGCACTAAGTTGACCTTTAGCACGGCTTATCATCCTCAGACTGACGGGCAGTCCGAGCGTACTATTCAGATCCTTGAGGATATGCTTCGGGGTTGTGTTCTGACTTTAGTGGGTCGTGGGAGAGGCACTTGCCATTAGTGGAGTTTGCCTACAACAACAGTTTTCAGTCTAGTATCGGTATGGCACCGTTTGAGGCCTTGTATGGCCGACCGTGTAGATCTCCTGTTTGTTGGGCCGAGGTGGGTGATGCACCTTGTTGGGTCCGGAGTTGGTGAGGGAAACGACGGAGAAAGTTGAGCTTATCCGTAAGAGGCTTGTTACAGCACAGAGTCGTCAGAAATCTTATGCCGACCGTAGGAGGAGACCTTTGGTATTCGAGGTGGGTGATCATGTCTTTTTGAAGATATCACCTAGGCGGGGTTTAATGAGGTTTGGGAAGAGCGGGAAGTTGTCCCCTCGGTTTATTGGGCCTTTTGAGATCCTTGAGAGGATTGGCGAGGCTGCCTATCGTTTAGCTTTGCCACCGCAGTTATCCGGAGTTCATGACGTGTTTCATGTGAGTATGCTTCGGAAGTATGAGCCGGATCCATCGCATGTACTGGATTGGACTGACTTAGTTGTTGATGAGGATGTCTCGTATGAGGAGAGACCGGTTCGGGTCTTGGATAGGCGGGATCAAGTTTTGCGAGGCAAAACCATCCCTTTGGTGAAAGTTTTGTGGAAACATCACGGAGTGGAGGAAGCCACTTGGGAACGTGAGTTGGAAGTCCGTGAGAAATATCCGGATATGTTTATTGAGTTGTAATCTTGTATTTAGATTATATAATATTGTTCAACTTAAGAGATTTATATATGTCTTAAGTTGGAAAACATTGAGAATGTTTTGGGTTTAATGTTAACATTTGCACTTGCCTTTTTATGGAAGTGGAGTAATAACTTTATATATTGAATGTGTTGTTTATATCATGAACTTGAATAATGATATGGAATTGTTAACATTGAAAGGAATAATGCATAATATTGATGCAAGTTGAATATATGTTGATTTATACATATTGTGAGATGCCTCTTGATAAGAGATGAAGTGACCGGTATTGGGTCAAGTTGTTGTTTATTGTTTTATAATATCATTGGGAATTGAGAAAACTTGTTTTTACAAACTCATGCTTAATTTCGGGGACGAAATTCTTTTAAGGGGGGGAGGTTATAGCGACCCGGTCTTTTCCCTTTTGATTATTGTATCCGGACTTATGTTCCGTAGATTCCATTGTTGTATTATTGTTGTTGTCGTCCTTTAATTCCTTAGCTTTGGGTTATAGGATGTGTTGGGCAGTTTATGTTTCAGGTTGGTTGGGTTTAGAAACCAAGGGTTGCTGTCCAGAATTTTGGACCTTTGCTCGAGCGAGGAGTTGGTCGCTCGAGCGAGCTGTTGTTTTTGTTCTTCGCTCGAGCCAGGTTTTGGTCGCTCGAGCGAGAGTCTGCGTCTGGGCTTAGGACCTGAGAGATGTGTTTCTTGGCTCGAGCGAGCTTTTCTTCGCTCGAGCGAGCGAGGTGTATGTTTTCGAGTTCTTCGCTCGAGCGAGCATTTCGTCGCTCGAGCGAGCTTCTGGGTTGCAGACCTGAAGCATCGAGTTTTTGGCTCGAGCGAGCTTTCTTCGCTCGAGCGTGGATTTCTTGTGTCTGGTCGCTCGAGCGACCATGTCTTCGCTCGAGCGAGCCTGTTCAGTTTAAATACGCAGCAGCGTGTTTTAAAACAGTTTTTCAGCCCCTTTCAGTTTATAAACCCTAGTTACGACCATTCTCTCTCCAACTCACCTTCTCTCCTAGGTTTGATCTAGTTAGGGTGTGTTTTTACCCTAGTTGCTTTACAAATAAGATAGAGGAGAGTGAGGGCTTCCATTTAATCTGAACGGTTGTTGATTTGGAGCACTTTGGAGTTTGGGCTATCATCTCCGTCTTCTTCTTTTTGAGTTATTTCTTCGAGGTAGGGATTTCCTACTCCATTTATACGCTTTAATCCTAAGTGTTGGTATTTTGGTATGTGGGGGTAGTTTGGTAATTTTGGGAGAAACCTTAGGGTTTTGGCTTAGATTAATTTGTATAATTAATTTAAGGGAAAAATGTGGAATTGGGTTTAATTCATGAAGTTGGGGAAATTATGAGATTAATGATATAGTTGGGTAGTTTAAATACTTACCTATGAGAATGTTGATTTTACATTCATTGTTGTATTTATTTCTTGTTTAGAAATAACTGTTTTGGGCTATCGGTGGAGGATAGTCGTGATTGTTGTAGACCTTGCATGTGGCTTAGGTATAACTGGAATTAAGTCACTTATGTTGACTGTTGAATTAATACAGAACATTACTTGTATTGATTATGTGTTGTATATGGCAATTGTGTGTTTCATTGCATATGCATGTTGTTTGGAGAAGATAGGGGATGAACTCCACGGTTTAGGGGAAGATAGGGGATGGACCTCTAAACCGGATTTTGTTGGGAGGAGATAGGGGATGGACTCCATTAGCATCACTTTTATGTGTGCTTATTATATTGAAGTGTTTTATTGTTTGGGAGGAGATAGGGGATGGACTCCATTAGCATCACTTATGTGTGTGCTTAATTATAATAGAAATATTTCTATTTGTTGTTGATATGATACATCACCACCATGTGTATCAGTTGGGAAGTAAGGAAGGAATTTGATTGAGATTGTATAACACCAGCATGTGTGTTTTATTATGTTATGGGAAAGTTTAACCTGATTTGTTATCCTTGTTGAGTTGTTTGGCCAGGTTCTGAGCCATGACTGTATAAATGGAAAGTAAAAGGTGTCATAGACCATGTGTCATAGACAACGTAGGCGTTTGTGTCGATGAATTGTAAATAGATTATCTTGTGTTAACCATGTATCGGGTGCTACTGCTTTAGTTAATTCTTATGCTTGGTTTAGTATTTCTCTACTGGGCTGTGGCTCACCCTATATGGGAACTTCATTTTCAGGTTCAGGTGGTTCACTACCTCCAAGGACTTAGCTTGTGAGGATTTGGACTCGAAGACTTGCTTTATTTTATTTGTTTTATTTGAACAACTTGTAAACTTTCAAGCCTAGGGCTTTATTTGTTTTTTGAGTTAGAACTCATGGAATTGTGTCCAAGTGTTGGCTTGGCAAGATGTAAGCCCATAGGGCATTTATTATGATGTTTTTTATTTCATGGTACTCTGATGAATGGAATAAGATACTTTATTTCCTTATAATTCCGCATGTTAATTTATGTTATTATGGGTTTATTTTTGAGGGCGTTACATTTTTAATTATTCGCACAACTTTAGGAAAATAACATGCACATGTTTTTATTTCAGAATCACATTAGTGAGTCTCAAAATGATTTTAAGTATTTTTGTTTAGTTTTAAAAACATGATCAATGTATATACTAATGTTATATTAGTTTTAAGTTGCTATGGAGAATTATATTGTTGAATTTATTTAATTTCCTTTCCTTTACTAATTATAATTATGGATAATTTTCCAATTTTTAAGAAAAAAATGAATATTAAAAACAATAGTCTCATAAATAGAAGTTCAAAATACAAAATATCAACATAATAATGGAAAAGTATATAACATGAAATTTAAATTTTGTTCAATAAATTTAATATAAGAGAAATAGATTAAGTTCATATTCAAATAAATAAGTTAAAAAAAATAATGAAATCTTGTAGAATTAAAGATTGGACATTCAAAACATGTATAGATAACATTTTTCTTAAGTTCTATGTAACTAGAAAATAAAAAGAGAAAATAGCAATATATACAAAATTTATAAAATATATATATATAGGAGTGTAACGGTTGTAACGATGCTGTACGGCAATGTAATGGCTGCTACGGCCTTTACGTAACGGTAGTGGCTATTACGGTCGTGAATTTCTATCACACCGCTATAGCGGCCATAACGGTTAGCGGTAACCACCGCAACCATTACGTAACGGTGTTATATAATAGTTGTGGCTGCTTTTTAAAACCTTGATCATCAACCACCACACCATCATCTAACCCAATTCCAACCCCATGTTTCACAAACTTCAATCATTACCTGCTTTACCACCACACTCAACCTTAAACATCCACAACAACACAATCAGCCATGAATCACCATAAAGTTTCCAAATACCCAAACACGAGGCATTTCTCTTCGATTTAGAGAAGCTTTGTAATGACATACCCAATGCAATGGATCACAATATACAAAATTTCAGTTCCACTAATCTTCGCCATCAATGCCCAACTTGCTAATGGCCATAATGGTGGGCGCACACACACTTCACTGGCCAAAAAGACCACAACTACCACAAACATTGCTGATGCCTCCGCTACCACCAAAATCAAACCCCTATCACCCATCATTTATCAGATACCATACACAACCCAAAGCCTAGCTTGATAAAAGATATGCCCTGAGAAGGATTATTGACCAAAAATTAGAAAAAGGCTTGGCAAAGAAAAAACTTTCAACAAGGGTATTGTTATAGTAGTTGTAAACTGATCAAAATGCCACTAATCCAAGACAAGGTTTGTTGATGTTACAAATCAACACTATTTCCATCTAAATCTACTCCAGATAAGCAACATGAATCAGCCACTGGTCCACTAATAAAGCACGGCCTTTAAAAAACCACTGCACCCATGACCCATATATTTTATATTCTTTTGCCTATTTCTCCATTGATTCAAGTATAACAATCATTCAGCTATTGTTGGACAATATGCGGGTTGAATGGGTTTAAGAACTTACAGATGGGCCTAAAAGTTAGAGATTGCAAAGTTCAGCTCACCAAAGATGTTGAAGTTGATTCGGGAGTTAAAATGTGTGCCCATTGCGTGCTTTGTTGATTGGTAGTTTAGATCAAAGGTGGAGGGCTTGGCATTCATTATGGCTCATATTATTGTGGATCTATCAGAAAGAAAGATAGAAGATGGAGAGAAAGAGGCTAGAGAAATATGGGTCTTGGACTTGGTGGTGGAACTGAGTCGTCAAAGATGATTTTGTCCAGGTTTCATTTGAAGGGGTGGGCAATGCAAGAGAGGGTTGTGATGGTTATGTTGAGAAAAAAAGGTTTTGAGTGATAAATTGGCAGAAATAGTAAGGGCTTTAATTTATTAGGATTAAAAAATAAATTGACATCATCTGTTAATAATGTTCCAACAAAGTCTGACAAGGGTGGTCAATGTAATTTGTTATATGATAGGGTCAATGAGAGTATTATAGCCAAACCTTAGGAGTGGTCAATGTAATTTTAGCCATAAGAAAAACTCTTTTACCTTTTCTTTTTAAGTGAAAAGGACATGGTCAAATTGTTACCCATCTTGCCCAAACCTATAACAGTTTAATAGAAAGCGTAAGTGAGACAAAAAGAAGGGTTTAGAAAAGGGAAAAAAAAAAAGATGGAGTCCCCTACCAATGAAAGAGCGAACTTAGTCATGATTATGCAAATAATAAATTCAAGAGAATATTGCATGATATTGGTGTAAGTTTACAGAAGAGAAAGAGAGAGGGAATGAGTGAGACCTCATCCCTTTTATATTGATAATAATACGTAATTACAGGAGTGCCATTAGCATAAATTATGGGCGAACCCATTACATCAATCAAGGGAAAATAAAATCAAATAAGAATAAAATATGGCAAATATTGTTTCATATTCTAACATATTCTAACACTCCCCCTCAAGTTGGTGCGAAGATATCTCTTATACCCAGCTTGTTGAGAATGTCATGAAATGGTTTGCTCCCTATTCCTTTGGTAAGAACATCTGCTAGTTGATCCCTAGTCTTCACAAATGGAGTACATATTGTGCCACTAGTGAGCTTTTCCTTGATGAAGTGCCTATAAATCTCCACATGCTTGGTTCTGTCATGTTGAACTGAATTATGAGCTATGTTGATCGCCGCCTTGTTGTCACAGTACAATCTCATGGAATTAGTTTGATGGATCCCCAAGTCTCCCAACTATAGTCTAATCCATAGCAACTCACATACACCCTGAGTCATAACCCTAAATTCTGCCCCAGCTGTAACAACCCTCACTTTATCTTAGTCATGCTCACGTGCATTTGCATGATCATTGTCTTGATTAAACTTGCATTTTTGCAGACCTTGATTTGTTTTGTTTAAGTGTCGCTTGTATGCTTTGTTTCTTGCTTGGGTGTGTTAAGCCGAGGTCATCTTAAGCCTAAGTCACACCCTTAAACCTCTTATACCTAGGACCATCTTTGGAACCACTTGGTTGACCTCACCTTCGCCCTGGCATATTTGGCCGAGATGTCATCATCTAGGCTTGAGGTGTGTATCACCTAGGCCGAGATGT
>JAPPVO010000010.1:30421324-30455736 GCA_030407325.1 Camellia japonica | reverse complement strand
CAATGTTCCAGAAAAAAAGGAGTAATTGATCCTGAAAAATCTAGATTCGTCCTGTGATTTCGTGATTATCGATTTAGGCAACCCAATAAAAAAATATGCAACCATGATCAATATAGAGAAGAGAGAGAGAGAGAGAGAGAGAGAGAGAGAGAGGAGAGAGAGAGAGAGAGAGAGAAATAAAACAACCATGACACAAAAAAAAAATTTGTGGAAAAATCACAATTGGAATCCACACCAACTTGTGATAAAAAATCATGGGCCCCTGTCCAGACGAATAATCCGTTATGAAAGAAAAGTAGTACAAGAGATATCTTACAAAAGGCTAATCCATGAATACGCGTTTGCTCAATCTACAAGTAGCTCCACTTGCTCCTTCACTGGATATCCACTTCCGCTATTGAATCCACGATAACGGTGTCGAATCCACGACGCCAATGACTCCGGAATCTACTGAAGCTTACAATCTTGGAATCCACCAAGAAGGTTCACTTTTGAAAGGTGTGAAGAACTTTTACAACTTGATGATTAGCTTTAAAGCACCTATGAGCTAATGAATCATTAAGCAAAATGTGAGAGAGAGTTACAATAAATCCTCACTACAATTTCTCTCAAAAACATTTCTCCCTCATGAAAATAATCTCTCTACAAACATAGATCTCTCAAAATAAGTCTCCCTCAATGTTAGACAATATAATGAGCTCCAGAGAGGTTCAGAGGAGATATGGAAGAGATATAAAAATGATTTGGGAAAGATACCCAAATAATTCAGCAAAGGGTCCTTTAAATAGACTTGAGGCCCATCTAACAAAAAAATAAAAAATAAAAAAATAGACTTGAGGCAGAGCACCATAGTGGGCGAGGTCATGGACAACGCAGCGCGACTGTGACATGAGCGGGCGTGGAGGGAAAGAATGCGGGTGCTATTGTGTCATGCGCGGGCACGGGCGCGGGTCTTCATCGCGGGTTGCAGACAAAAGTATTAGGAGCTCATTTTGGTCGCATCTTGGACGTAGGCGCCATTCATGTTCATCGCGGGTGCGATGATCTTGTTCGCGGGCGCGATGGTCATAATGACCAATAACCAGCTGTTGTTGCAGCCTTTTTGCTCTGTTTTTGTCAACTATTTCAGCCCATGCTTTAGCCACCCTATAGCTCTGACAAACAGCCATCTTTTGCCTCAAAAAAGTCTTGCCTTTACAATGTATGATTTTTCAAAAAGATTCAATCAAGATCTTCCATAATCTGACTTAATGAATCAAGGCAAATCATATCCAAATGTTGCCAAACTTTAAGATAGAATTGTAAGATTTCTGAATGATTTTTGTATATTCAATTGTAAAAGTAATACAAGAATACATCTAATTATATAGTAATCCTAACTCTAAGACTAAAAAGGAAAGAGAATATTTACAATTTCAACATATATACAAAATATATACTACCATATATAGAGATACTCTAATTTTCTCACACCCCACTCAAACTCACAGTGTTTTAGTAGAAAACACTAAGAGTTTGCCAAGAAGAAATTGAAACCGAGCAGTGGTGTGAGTCTTGGTAAAGAAGTTAGCAAGTTGCATAGTCAAAGAGACGAAAGGAAGCGAGATAGAGTCAGACTGTAGATGCCGGCAGACAAAGTGACAATCAATCCAATGTGTTTCGTCCGCTGATAGAAGATAGTTTTATGGGTAATCTGAATAGAACCTCGGTTGTCACAATATAGAGGTGTCGAAGAGGAGAGGACTGAGGGACACTCAAATCAGACAGGAGACAACGAAACCAGACAATCTCAGCAGTAGCATGAGCCATAAAACGGTACTCAGTTTCGGCAGTAGAGCAAGTTATAATAGTTTGTTTCTTGCTTTTCCAAGAGATCAAGGAATTGTCGAGAAACATATAGAAACCAGAAGTGGACTTGCGATCAATAACATCACCAGCCCAATTAGAATCAACATAGGCCACTAAGTCCAAAGAGGAAGTAGAAGACAACAGTAAGCCCTGAAATATAGTACCCCAAAGATAGCAAAGAATCCGAACCGAAGCAGCCCAATGTGTAGAGTGAAGAGCAGAGATGAACTGGCTAAGCACATGAACAACATAGGCAAAATCATGACGAGTAACCGTCAATATAAAGTAGGATCATCCATAAGGACTCCATCAGTAGTGTTAAGTTTCACATTAAGCTCAATTGGGGTATCATAACTCTTAGTGTCAGTAAGGCCGGCACAGTGAATAATCTCATTGGCATATTTGGCCTGAGATAGAAAGTAGCTTTTGGGAGAAGAAGTTACCTCAATACCAATAAAATAGTGTAGCCCAGATCTTTCATTTTGAATGTGCAGAAAAGATGTTGCTTGACCTCAAGAGAAAGCAGAAGAGTCAGAGCCAGTGATGATCATATCATCCACATACAGTAACAGGGCAACAAAACTAGCAGAGGTGTGGAGGAGAAACAAAGCAAAATCTTGGTCACAATGATGAACCCCAACTGAGCAACAACTGTCTGAAAACGATCATACCAAACACGAAGAGATTGCTTTAGATCATACAAAGCATGCCGAAGATGACAAACTTGTCCAAGGGAATGGGGAAGGCCAGGGGGAGGATGCATGTAAATCTCCTCAGTGAGATGACCATTAAGAAAAATATTTTTAACATCCATCTAATAGAGAGGCCAATGACGAACAACAACGGCATATATTAAAGTATGGACAGTAGTCATCTTGGCAATAGGGACAAAGGTCTCTTCATAATCAATACCATACTCTTGTAAGAAACCTTTCGTAGCCAGGCGAGCTTTGTAGCGCTCAAGAGAACCATCAGAATGAATCTTTGACTTTATAGACCCATTTGCAAACTGCCAAATTGTTGCCAGCAGGCAAAGGAACCAGCTCCCAAGTAGTAGTCTTCTGCAAAGTAGACAACTCATTCTCCATAGCTCAAACCCAATTAGGATCCTGACATGCCTTCCTGTAAGATTGAGGTTTTGAAAAAGAGTGAATAACAAACAAAAAGGTGCAATATGAAGGGGAAAAAAACATGTTTTAGCAAAACTAATTTTGATTACCTGTTTATAGATGCGAAGGGGATACTTACGGTTATCAAGATCAGAGTCGTCAGGAGCAAGGGGGTCAATAGCAGAGGCAGAGACAACTGGTGGAGGGAGAGCCTTGTGACAAGAATTGACAAACAACGGAGGAGGAGAAGAAGCAGGAGAGAGAGGAGAGAGAGAAGAGGGAACAGACTCATGGGGGACTGGGGAGAGGGATTTAGCTGGAAGGGTGGTAGAAGGAGAAGAGGGAACAAGCTCATAGGGAATAGTAGAGATGTACTCATCAGGAGGGACCTCAGAAGGAAATGGATCAATGTGAACCAAATCCTCTTTGGAAACCGAAGCAGTGATAGAAGGAAGCTGAAAGTAAGACAGACGTTCGAGAAAGGAAACATGGCAGGATACATAAAGGCGATGGGAAATAGGGTCGTAACAGCGATATCCTTTTTAAGTAAGACTATAACCTAAAAAGACACACAGGACAGACCAGACACTAAGTTTGGTCCTATCTTACGGGAAAGAAGAACGAAACAAGCAGACCCAAACACACGAAGGGGAGAGTAATTGGGAAGTCGAGAAAACAGAGCCTCATAAGGAGACCGATCAGAGAGAAGGGGGACTAGGCATATGGTTGAGAAAAAATGCAGCAGCAAGAATTGTCTTATCCCGAAATAGAGTTGGAACAGAGGCGGAAAGAAGAAGAGACCTACCTATCTTAAGGAGATGATGGTGTTTACGCTCGGCTCGACCATTTTGGGCAGGTGTATCAGTACAAGAAGTTTGGTGAATGGTACCTAAATTGGCCAAATACTCACAGAAATCGGTTTTAAAATATTCCCCACCCAAGTCAGACCGTAACAATTTAATTGTAGACCCAAACTGTGTGATGATCATAGACTTAAAAGTACGGTATATTTGGTAGAAATCAAACTTATGAGTCATAGGATAAACCCGAGTGTAATGATTGCAATCATCAACAAATACACATAGTAAGCAGAACCTCCTTTGGTGAGGACAAGAGGACTTTAGACATTAGTATGAACTAAAGAAAACGGTGCATCAGAAATAGAAGTACTTTTACAAAAAGGTTAGACTATTATTTTGGCAAGTTTACAGCCATGACACTCAGTAAATTGATTTGGAGAAACTTTTCCCAATAAACTTGATTGAGCTACAGACTGTAAGTGGTAAGCAGACAAATGTCCTAATCTAGAATGCCACAAATAAAAAGGACTTGACAGAGAATCCAACTGAAAAGAGGAAAAGCAGTCAGAGAAGTAGTCATAGGCAAATGCAAGCTCTCCACCATATAGAGGTTTCCAACTCTACGCCCGGTCCTAATTTGCTGCTTGGACATTTGATCCTGCATAAAACAAAGAGAAGAAGAAAAGAAGAAAAGATGACATCAAAACCAGAGGCATCAAGCGGACTGATAAATAATAAACTGACAGATAACTGAGGAACATAAAGGATAGATGGAATACTAACAACAGACATATCAGACGGTAGGATATACCCAAGATATAAAACAGAAATACTAGACCTATTAGTAGCATAAGTAGTAATAGGAAAGGGATGGGGAGTACAATTCTGAAGTAAGGAGAGATGAGAAGTCATATGATGAGAAGCACTAGAGTCAAAAAGCCAGACAAATGAAGAGATACCTGAAGAAGACTCAAGCAAATCTAAATGAAAAGAGGAAACAACGGAGGCAGACTGGGAGGGCTGTGAGGTATATAATATACGCTAGAGTTAACCAATCTGAGCACTCAAGGAAGCCAAATCAGGATCAGGAGATGGAGTAGATGCATTATAAGCGGCCGGAGTCTGAAAAGTACTCTGAGTAGGAGCTCGGAAGTGTGGCTGAGACTGCGGAGCAGACAAACGTCCCTTCTTGAAATAGTTGTACTTCCAATGACCCCTTTTGATGGCAGAAGGCACACTCATCAACAGTCAGAGACATCGTAATAACCAGAATGCTGAGGGGTTAAAGTGTAATAAACCCTATATAGAACAAAATAGCCAAACTAGGGGTCGAAGGGTAATACACAGAAATCTGATGGGGTAAAACCAAAAAATCCAAAACCACAATGTAATAACCAGAAGATGTTAGGTCTAAATGTAAAATATAATAACCAGTTGGGGTCAAAATATAATAATCATATTTTTTGCCCTAACCCACAAATATTAACTAGAGTTTTGAAGCCGAAAGAACCAGCCTGAAGCCGAGAGAACCAAATTAGAGAAGAAAGAGAGACTGAAGCCAAGAGAACCTGAAGTCGAAGTCAAGGAAGAAGGTCACGTCTGAAGGTCACAAACCAGCGAGAGGTGTTGCGAACAAGATAGGTCGCGATTCTAGCCCTGAATGGTCGTGATTCCGGTGATAATAGATCTAGTACAATGAGAACTTGAACAAAGGTCATGCAAGAGCCAAGAGAACTTCGATCGATCAGAGAACTTCGATCAGAGAGCTTCGAACTTCGTGAACACGACAAGAGAGAGAGAGAGAACTTCGTGAATACCAATCGCGATTTTGGTGCTCTACGCCCTGCGACTCAAGTATCACGAACACCCAACAAAACTTCAAGACCAGATTTGATCGAGGGAGAAAATGACCCACAACTCACACAAAGACTTAAGAGGAAGACAATTTCTAGGGTTCTGGTGGTGGTTCTGATACCATGTAAGATTTCTGAATGATTTCTGTATATTCAATTGTAAAAGTAATACAAGGATACATCTGATTATATAGAAATCCTAACCCTAAGACTAAAAAGGAAAGAGAATATTTACAATCTCTCAACATATATACAAAATCTACATTACCATATATAGCGATACGCTAATATTCTCACAAGAACATCAGCCACCAAACTTTTCTTTTCACTTTGTTTCCCACCTGCATTTTTTCATCAACATGTCTTGCAAAAGATAATGATAAATATGAAGAAAAAAGAAGATATTGAATCAATATACAAAGCAAATGGGACCAAGAAACAAAGATCTTTGGAATGGAATTGCCAAAATGCATTATAATGCACACAATTAGGATTAAAAATCCTAACAGACCCTTTTCTGTGTATGCTGAATTTACCATGCACATGAAGCCATTATTGGGGCAATTGCAAAAGGTTGGCAGACAAGTTTGAGAACATCTGTTCAGCTTTGAAGGCTGCATCTCTGTGCAAATGATGGCAGAAATTAGAGTTTTACCTAGTTTAGTCCTTCCTACTTCTCAATTGTCAAGATGCATGCTTGCCTGACATAAATCACTAATGACTTTTGGTATTCCTTTATCATTTTGCATTGTACTTTGACAGTTTGCAACTAACCTGCATTGCAGATAATAATGCTTATCTTGCTTTTATTTATCAAATAAAAATAATAATAATGCTTCTCTTGCTTTCATGTTTTTTCGTGGCCTTTTTATTGGAACTGGTATGGAATTATATATTTATTCCAGCTACAAAGTTTTGTGGGAAAAAGCAGTCCTCATATGGTACAAATTATTTTCAGTTCCCATATAGTGCTAATCAGTCTATTTTATTTACTGTGTACTATTTAGTATTATTTTTCACTTTGATTATTTTGATTATTATTCATTGTCACACCAATAAAACTATTTAACAGTTGGTACTTGACCAAGAATTATGATCGTGCAATCTTCTTATAAGAGGAAAGTAAGAACACTATGTGTAATCATGTCTTTAGTTTTATTTCTTTCTGTGAAATCCAAGTTATGCTACCCGTCCAAATTGATACTTTACAACATGATGATATGTAAGGCATGTGTTCCTTCTTTGATGACACTGCCACATTCATTCTTGCACTGTTTGGCTTCAATACCATGGGTAGGTTCATGTTTTTTTTATATCGATTAACATCCTTATTTGATTTTCAATTCTGGATCACAGGTGAAAGTCATTTTCTTCTCAGAAACAGGGGAGTGTGCAGCTTCATTTGTGCGTCAAGCTAATTTATTGGCCTTATGCTGCTTTGGCATTGTGCCATGGTGAGAAGAGGAATCTTCCTTTTGGTGGAATGTGTATGTGGATTTTCTTTTCTTTTTTGAGAGAACGTATAGGGATGCTTCTTTTTCCTTCCTTTTTTTTTTAAAAAGAAAAAGAAAGATTAACTTCTTAAATGTTCTTACAAGCTTCCTTCAGAATAATTTCCTAGTTTTGTGAATAATATCAGAACTATTTTAAATTATTCCTTTTTTCAGTGGACAGAAGCAGCTATCATTATTCTTTCTTATCTTGGCTTGAAGGATTGATGATAAATGGGGAATTTTTTTTTGCAGCAAAACCAGATTCTTTTGCAGTCACAACAATCTACTTTATGTTAACTTCTGCTTTGATCTGAAGTTGTGCTTTTGTCCTATGTGAATTTCAATTTTTCTGGAAGGTTGTTATATCTTGGATAAGTGTAGTTATCAAATTTCTTTATTTATTGCAGTGGTGGGGGGTAGAAAACGTTTGTGGTCATGTTACCCATGACAATAATAAAGTGTTATCTGTGAACAAATAAAATCCTACTTATGTTACGATGGAAGAAGAATAACAAGCTCAAATTTGATAGTGAAATTTTTTGTCTTGCCTCACATGGAAAGACTTATACAAATTTTTTCTTTCAACGACATCCTATTTAAATTTCACTATGTTCAATTATATCCTAAAAGGGGATAACAATTTTCATTTCAGTATTATATGAAATATAAGGCATTTGACTGTGCAGGATGTTTCCCTGTAGCTTTATCCAGCCCTCGTACATATTTTGAGCCAAGTCCCATCATAAGATCTGGGTTTCTGGAAGAGGCTTGACAGTTAGATCCGATATATCTACCCAAGTCCATGCTGCACAGCTTTAAAGCTGTTAGGGTTTGATTATTCATATTTCAAATCCTTTGAAAAATCTTGTGCAAACTTTTAAAATTTGCATTTCATGCTTCTGTTTGTAATCTCAATTAGGATCACAATTGTTCTGTATCATTTCATGCTTTTGTTGGCATCTCCTTAAATTTTTATGTGAAGATTATGAAATCGACCTCCAAGCATATTTGTTTCCTCTATTTTGCTTTTGACTATTAAATTACAGCATAAGTTTTTAGATGAAAATCAACTGAGGAAATTTCTTGTCATCGGTGTTGTTGAATACATATCATGTATTGTTATATCACTTTAGTGCATTGTGTATCATGTCTCATGTCATATCATGTATAATAAAATACATTGACATATATGACTATAGATAAATAAATAAAATGTACTTTCATATGATACGTAAATGTTGAAAAAATGAAGTACTAAAGCATATGAAAAATTATCTTTAAAAACTTACAAATTGGACAAAAAGGTCAATATGCATTCATTAGAAACCCAAATATTCAACTCATAAGAAATTGGAAAGAAAATTCAAAATTTAATATAACAGAAGGATTAATGAGATTTCATTGCAAATATAAAAATAACACAAAAGGTTTTTGTTTTTCAATTGGGCCCAACTTCTTGATCGCTAGTTCGTTTGGTTACCGGTTTGCAATCAATGACATTCTTTAGGACTTGTTTGGACGAGTAGCTTAAACATACTTGTTATGAGGTATATGTTCATAATCTTGGGTCTCAACCCAAATCCAAATGGTCTGTGTGTGTAAGCTCTTTGTTGCTTTCATCTGAATTAGATCCATGATAGTTCAATTTTTTGTAGCGAAGGGAGTGTATGAATCATTTTTGCTTGCGGATTTACTTGGATTTGGGTTTGTTCAACCAGTGCGGGCAATGGCAATTGACATTGCGAAATGCTGTTAATAGGGCAAAAGGTCAAAGAGAAGGTATTGATATCTAATCACGAAATACATGTTAAATTGTGATACAATATGAAATTGATACAATACAAAACATATTTCACAATTCAATCTACCAACATATGAATCCGCAATACATATATTTTTCATAACGATTCTGACAACACTATTTTTCATATTTAATCTGCATTTCTTTTCTGAAAATTTCTTTTCCTTTTTCTACTTTTTTGTTCCTTTTTTCTGGTAGGCATTAAGTAGTTCAGAGAAGAATCAACTGTTCCTTTTTTTCTTTTTTGTCAATTTTGCATCAGGCTAAGGTGTTGGCTAGAAAGATTGGTTGCTCTAACCAGCATACTGGACTGTACTTTTATTTATTACATGTCATATAAAGGATAAATAATTATTATGTCATATATATGAATATTTAAGTAAAATATTCATTTTTGAAGTATGATGGAGGAGAATAGGTATAAATTTACTTAATTTTTGTTTTATCATTGGATTTCAAGTTATTTTATTCAAACTCGTAATATGTTTCATGTGTGTCTAAGTGTTGGAAAGTGTCCAGTGAGTGTTGTGTCATGTTAGTGTCAGACACGGCACGTTACCTTCTTAGAAGTGTCCGTGCTTCTTAGATTGATACTCATTGAACTTTGTGGGGTTTTAAGGATGTATACACTCTGGAGCTTAGAGTTCTCTTTCATACAAGATGTTGCCTGCTTAAACCTTTTCTGTTTATCTCATTGCAGAGAGCAAAAACTCCTGCACTAGTTCCTGAAGATGCATATCCTATTTGGTCACTAGGTTCCAAAACCATTCTATCCGAAAGGACAAGAATGCAACAGAGAATTGGCAGCATCAGGAATGGAATCCACAATCGCCTGGGAGATCCAAGGATTCACCCAGTCTTGCTCTTGGGAGCATTGATGTCTTTTGGTAGCATCTGGCTGTGAAGGAGCCAATCAACTCATCCAAGTCGATCAAATAATCAAACTCAACCGAGCAAAAAAGTAAGTGATGGCATATTGCGCTCCTGGGAGCATTGTTATTGTTTGTTTTCCATCTATTATTATCTTTATCTCCAATGTGATTTCATTGAGCAACAAACAATATATGTGCATTTTTCTTTGTCATTATTCTTATAATGTTATTTTTTTTTTCGAGTTACGTGTGCGGGCCGCTAGTATATATATAATTATTATCATTGTCTTTATTTTTATATATGTGATGTCTTGGTTGCATATCATTTTTCTTGATTAATTTAGCAACTTCTATTAGTATTTCGTTAGGATTAGTCCACTTACGTGATATATGTGGGTCCCATACAGTTGTTAGGTTAGTTTAAACATGTCTTTGGATTAGGATAGTAGAGTTCGGAATCTACTGGGAAACCCAATGTGTAGGTTCTGGTTACCTAATTGTATGGAACTAAGTTTTTTGTGAGTAGGCTATTATAAATAGTCGTGGAGACTATAGGTTCTGGTGAGATTAAGAGGAGGATAAAATAGAGATGTAAGGGTGACAAAAAATACCGTGAAGGCACCGGGGTTAACAAGGGCTCAACTACTCTTGAGCATGGGATTCGGGTAGTGATGTGGGTTTTGAGTGTGTTGACCATCTCACATGTATTCTTTATTTTTATTCATATTGAAATCTCTCTCCCGTGGATGTTGGCAATTGGTGCCAACCACATAAATCTGTTTGATTGTTTTTCTCTTTGGTGTGTGCATTGTGTGCTTTCATTCACATTGGTGGGATGTGGTATAATAAATCTCAACATATTCTTCAAAGTTTCCCTTTATTTAGTTCAAATGCAGTCACATATACCTTGTGGGAAGCAACCTTTTTTGTTTTTGTTTTTGTTTTTTTTCTTGACGGTCAAGTTATTGCCTATTCATTAGCATTTTTTTACTGCCCCTAACAGATTATTGTACTGAGTGATAGCTTTGTGCATATCTCTGAATCATCTCATTGAACAATTCACATTTTCCAGCTTTGCAATTTCTAGAGACTCGTCATTCTCATTGAACGGCCCACCTCAAACTCTCAAACCTTAAAAAAGATGGAAAAAAACCCTAAAGAAGAATTTTTCTGTCTCCCTCACCACGAATCATTCTTGTATGATTGTTCCTTCGTTGGGAATCTATTGCTTGCTAGTTGAAATTGTTTCCCTCACCACCAATCATTCTTGTATGATTGTATTCCTTAATTGATATTCTCTGACAATTTTCTTTCGCATTTATCCCCCACCATTTTTTTTTTGTATGGAATCTTTAAAAAGATTTTGTTCAAGGACAATATTGATTCGGTGGCTCCTTTGGAAAAGGAAATTGTGTCTCACTTTGTGTTGAACTACCTAGAGGCTGGTGGTGTTATGTGTTCTATAGTTCCCAACCTCGAAACCCAAATAATTTTTAGAACCACTGCCGACATTTCTCGTTTTGGCACCTCTTACAACTAATAATCAAAGTTTTTAAAGGCAAATGTGTGTAAGCGAGGCATTTTACCTCTTGTGAGCGTAGGCATAAGCCTCGAGACATTGAGGCATATGAATTTTGAATTTTGTATTAAAATAGTGAAAAAAATTAAAAATTAAATATGCTATAAGTACTTTTCTCTGTAAGTCATCAAAATATTTCATTGTAGAGATGGAAGCTTGCCCTCATCAAAGGTGAAATTGGCACTTTTAGCTTAAGTTATCGAGCTTTTCACTCTTAGTGGCAAAAAATTCCTTCTTGGTTGACGTTTCTTGTTCAGAAACACGATTCTCAGCTCCCAAGGAAGAAACCTGTAAGAAACTCGCTTCCATTGAGGAAGAAACTCACACCCAACTGAGATAGAACCTCTCAAACATACAAATCTCAAAGAAATAAGAGAAAAGAAACTCAAACTTATTGTCAACTTTTTATTTATACTTAGCAAAAACAATTTACAGCTGACATCAATCTCCAATATTAATTCATATTTTAACACATAATTACAACTAACAAACATAAACATCAGTGATCTTAAAACGAATTCACTGCAGTGGGACTTGCATAAGTATTTTGTACTCTTTTTTTTTAATGCGTTTTTATTTTCCTCTGCTTTCTATATTTTTGCTCAATCACCGTATGAAAATTTCCAGGATGACGAAGATAGACCAAATCAGAGATGCAAGAAGAGAGCGGTGTCAAATCAAGATCGTCCTCCTTCCATCACTGACAGAGAACCAAAAGATGCTTACCAGATGCCACTGTCAGATTTTGACTACGAGTAATATGGTGTTCAAAGGAATCAAGGTTTGACATTAAGCAAATTAAGCACATGGAGTTCTCGAAGTAAAGATCAAAGTTTTATCTCCATTGTGATTATACTGATTTTTGGTCATAGGTGTATCAAGTAACTAGCAAATGGCTGCCCAACATATATACATAGATCATTTAGAAATTATACCACGAATTTTGGGAACCTGTTTGAATTGATAGTTTGTTTGTTTTAGTCTCAATGTGTGACTGAATCATAACTTTGGGATAATTTTTGATTTACTTGTTACCTTCAAGAGCTGCATTACCTTTCTTATCTGGAAAAGGAAGCACATATGTGCTTGTATCACTAAGTTGTAAAATTTTAGTGAAAAATTCTCATGAAGTTGATTGAGGAGATATGTGAAATTTTAGAAGGTTAATTCCCATAAAAGAAAATTTTCAACATGTTTAGAATAATATATTGTTCAAATTTAATGGAGTCTTAAGGTTAATTTCATGTGCCTCCCTGAGATTTGGCAAGATAATATCTAGCCCCCAAAGGTTTCTAAGTAGGAAGGGTTGGACATGGGTGTCTCCATTGAGTCTTGTTAAAAGATAAAGGTGGGTGAAAGTAAATGAAATGTAACTATATTTTATACATATGTTATCCAATTTTTTTTTTTTTAATCGCTACTCAAATCTATGATTCAAACACAACTTAAAAATATAAGTATGTTCTTTTCATGATTTGAAATAAGGACCTCTTTAACCATAATGCCCACACGTAACAAATTGTTTTTACATTTTAAATTTTGATTTACCAATTTGAATTATGTGCTGATTTATCTGTCAGAAGGGTCATATGACACATGCATTGCATGTGCATTGATTGATAATCCAAAAAATATAAAAATTGCTGTTTAATTCTTCATGATACTCTCTGTATATAAATATATGTATATGTATATATATAATAACGTGGATATTAGATAAGATATATGTATGTATAACGTGGATATTAGATTTTTATCTAGAGGATGTGTTGATGAAAATGGATAAAAAGTTGAGGAGTGATGTTTATTTGCACTTTGTGGAACTGTGATTTATCTTTGGTAAAAAGTTGAAGAGTGACATTTATGAAGACTGTTAATAAAAATGAAAGAAAGTGAATTTATCTTATTTTAGTTTCTTTATCAAATCAAGTCCTATCCTTCATGACTATCCAATATATCTAGATATATATATTTTTTAATCCATCACTTGAATTTATTGCTCATAAAAAACAAATTAATGAGCATAGGAGGAAATAAAATAAAAAAGAAAAACTCCATACATAACAAAAGTTTCTCGTTGAGCATGAAATTTCTTTTTATCGCAATCTTTTTAGCAACCAATGTTAATTTTACATTTTATCCCTCTAATTTAAAAATTTCTACTTCATGTTAGTAGATAGTGAAATTTCTTTGTAATCTACAAACAATATGAAATATGTTTTTTCATTTTGTAGTATTTAATTTTGAATTTTTAGCTTTTAATTTTATCATAGATAATAAAAATTTCATTGTTCAAAAATAAATAACTCAGTGAAATTTTGTCATTTTCTTCAAAATTTCATATTCAATACGAACTCCTATTGAATGGATTGACAAGCGTAGTCCAAAAAAAAAAAAAAAGAAATTTAAATTAAGAGTTAATATTTTAGAGTTAAAAAAATGAAATTAGCTGTTTCAGTAATTGGGTTGTGTGGGTTGCACGTATTGTTCTTCTCACAAAAAAAATTATTTTTAGCGACAATTTTACCGAGACTTATTTTCAATAGGACTTGATTGGAATTAAGTCCAATATTGGTAGTTTACCCTATAACTTATGGGTCTGTTTGTTTCTTATAAAAAAAAATCTTATTACAAGGGGTCTATTATAAAAAAAATTCCAACTTTTATTGCTCAGGCCTTGTATTAAAAAAATCTCTATGGATATGAATCAATATAGGGGTGTGATTGGGTCAGTTTGGTTTAAGTTAGAACCAACTTAAATGAATCATGCACTCGAACCAAATCAATCCAATCCAAAAAAATAATTAATCAATAATAATAATTAAAATAAATAAGTCTTTAATATTTATGTATAATGCAAACATAAAATAAATATTGTTTAATACAAGCCAACAGTTGTGAATAATATAGTGAACTCCAACTCAAGCTTAAATACAACCTATACAAATCAAATCCAGTAATAAAATAAAATTAAGGCCTCGTTTGGGAACATGCTAATTTAGTAACTTTTGGCTATTTGGCTAAAATATGAGCTAAAAAAAACTAGTATGTTTGGGATGACTTTTTGACTTTTTACGAAAAGATGTGCAAAAAGTAGAGAGAAAAGAGAATCTTTAACTTTTTTATATGGATTGTTGGCTTTTTAGCTAATTTAGTAACTTTTTGACTTTTTGGCTAAAAATGAGGGTTCCCAAACGAGGCCTAAGTACCGCGAATTCCAACTCTAACTTTTAGTATCTTCTTCCACTTCCCATTGGCCAATATCCTATCGACTGGAAATCAAAATAAATGGTGAGAAATGATTAGTTTCAATCAAGTCCATTAGAAAGGATCAATTAGGCAAAAACATGCCAATATAAATTGAATCTTAGGTCCTCTGGAACCATTTCCAATCCTTGGCAATAATGAATGGCTAAAACAGAGAGATTGGGCAGGGCTCCTCTTTCCACCTCCCACTCTTTAAAGTGCATCAAACAATGGAGTTGTAGGGTTTTGAGTTGGAGGAAACCATTAGCTGAACAAACCATTTTGTCCCCTACAAAAGCATCAAAATCTAAATTGAGGAATTGCAGGAAAAGTAGCCTCTCCAATGTTGGCATAGGGTCTTCTTGAAGTTTACATGAGCACAACTGTAAGTTGATGATGCTGCGAGAGAAATCTTGGTACTTTGGTAACTCGGGAATAAATCCAAATATAGACAATTTGGAAAGATGGTGACACCCTAACAGTTGTTTGAGAATAGTCAAGTCTTCTTCTTTGAAGGAAAAATAAACTGATAAGGATGTTTGTTGGAGGTGGTTCGCACTGATGTTTAGGTAGTCGATGAATGCCACAAAGTCCTGATTGTTGTCTGTCTCCGAGAAAGTTGCCTCTAGTTGCTGAAGATTGATTAATTTGAACAGATCATTGACGTCACACCCCCATGTGTTGAACCCTTCGAATGTCTCGAGGTTGCTCAATTCATCCAATTTGAATTTGTTTATGAAATTCCAGTTCGAAGAAATAAACAAATGCCTCAATCCTTCCATTGAATGTAAGACTATTTCTTCACCTAAGTTGAAATCGCAACCTCGTAAATCCAAGGTTTGCAAGTATTTCAACTTGCAGATAGACGAATGCCATTTCGGTATGAAACAACTTCTAAAACTCAAGTACCTCAATCTAATTAGGTTAGCTATTGATTCGATTGACTTTTCATCAAACTTAAATCCTTCAAGATCCAAATTCCTAAGCAATTCGAAGTGCTTGAAATGGGATTGGAACTTTATTAAAGACTAGTTGTCACGTCTTGGATTGCAGAACAATATTGATCTTAGCTGTTTAGTTGTGCCCAAGTCATGGAGGACAACTCTTTTGACATCCGTATTGAAATGAATTGCAAGTCTACGTATTTTAGTAGTAGTTGTTGATGTGATTGAAAAGCAATCAGCTAGATCAGTTTCGCGGTTGAAATGAATCATCTCAAGAAAATCATTCATTTTTGCCTCTGATAAACACAGATCCAGCATAAGGTCATGAATGCGGCAATAATCAATACTTTGAGTATGCTTTTGTACTTGCACTCGAACCATGCACCTCTGTGCAACCTCACCCAAGTAACGTTTTGCCACATCCATTATTGTTTCATCCCCCACTCTCTCACCATCTACAATTATACCTTCATCTATCCACAAGTGATATGGTGTTTTTGCATCTATCTCAGAATTCTCCAGAAAATGACCAAAATATAGAAAACATAGTTTCAATTGATAAGACAAATCGTGGTAGCTTAAAGCTAACACCTTTGATACTCCATCGACTTTGCTCGATTTATACGAACAAACATTTTGGTATACCTTCTCCCATTCCCTGAATGTATGCTTTGTTGCCAAAAGTCCACCAAGCACATTGATTGCTAATGGTAAACCAGCACACAACTTTACCATTTTCCTTCCTAATGCCTCCAAATTTGTGTCAAGCACTCTAGAGTCTACAAAAACAACAAAATGCAAAATTTAAAAACAACAAAAAATAGATTATTGCCTAGAGACTATAAAACAACAAAATGAAAATTTTAATGAATGCATGCGTGAATAAGCAATAAAAAAGAAAAATTTGCCGACTACCCAAATCAAGTTTTTTAGCATGGGCCTTTTGTACATGTATAGATAGATAATTCCAAAGTGAGCTTGTAATATGGATTGATTTTTAAACTTTTCTTTTTGTTTTTGTTTTTCTTTTTTTCTTTTTTTCTTTTTATTTTTTGCAAAATCAAATCGGTTAGTAATTTAAATTTTATTTAAAAATTTTGAACTTCTGTATTCTCAAGTATAAAACTCAAAATATTAGTTATAAAATTACTAATCAAACTTCCATAATTCAATTTAACAATCAAATCCATTGAATCATTCTTGTGACAAAGTTGACTAATGGTACAATTTTGTTAGGTTTTATTATTGGCAATCCCGTTTGACAAGGATTACTTTTGGATTTCTATAAGTAATTGGATTTCTTTCAAAACTAGGATTACTTTTGGATTTCTATAAGTAATTGGATTTCTTCCAAAACTAGGAATACTTTTGGACTTTCTATAAATAGTTGGTTTTCTCCCAAAACTATTTAATTCCTCCAGATCTTCTTTTTGGTTCTTAAGGTTTATATCTGGGAATATTTTGTTAGTTTTCTTTGATGTTTTATTGAGTATTCAACTCATGGTTTAAAAAGAGTACATCAAAGGTTTTGTTTGTTATACACAAGAGAGAGAGAGAGAGTTGTTCTTCGGTGGATTTTGAAGAATTCGAGCCTGAAGCTTCGGTGGATTCTGGAGTGGCTCATCGTAAAGACAATTCCGAGATGAAGACGGAGTTGGAAGAGGCACATAGAGGTTGGTTCAATTAGGCGTGGATTCGCTAGGTAATTGAGAGTATACCTGTGTAATTCCTTTAAATCTTCTTAGTGGATTGTTTTGTGGCTGTTGCCCATGGTTTTTTAATCACAGTTGGAGGTGTCCAATTGTGGTTTTTCCACGTTAAAATCGTTGTGTTGATTTGTCTTGATTGTTTGATTGGGATTGTTATATACTGCTTAAAATTATTACATAATCACAAATCAATATCTAGGGGATTTCTAGATTTTTCAGATTTAATAAATTTCAGTTCTAAAAAGTTTATTTCTTTAGAAACAATTGCAAGTATAGTCAATATATATTTGGAAAATAATCATCCATTAGTTTTAAATAATTTACTACATCAATGAGCTTTTTTGTTTCTATTTAAGGGATAGTTTTTTAAAAACTTTTTTTCAACCTGTTAGGACTCTGTGCTGTCAAATTCCATGGATCAAACCCAAGGTTGTAATTTTTAAATTCACATGTTGGGTCAAACTAGGATTACTTTTGGATTTCTCTAAGAAGTTGATTTTCTCCCAAAACTAGACTACTCATTAATTTTTCCTCCAGATCTTCTTTGTGGTTCTTAAGATTTATATCTGGGGATATTTTGTTAGTTTTCTTTGATATTTTTATTGAGTATTCAACTCATGGTTTAAAAAGAGTACATCAAAGGTTTTGTTTGTTAAACAAAAGAGAGAGTTGTTCTTCGGTGGATTCTGAAGAATTCGAGCCTGAAGCTTCGGTGGATTCTGGAGTGGCTCATCAGAAAGACAATTCCGTGGTGAAGATGGGGTTGGAAGAGGCACATAGAGGTTGGTTCAATTAGGCGTTGTGGATTCGCTAGATAATTGAGAGTATACCTGTGTAATTCCTTTAAATCTTCTTAGTGGATTGTTCTTGTAGCTGTTGCCGTGGTTTTTTGATCACAATTGGAGGTGTCCAATTGTGGTTTTTCCACGTAAAATCGTTGTGTCTCTTTTGTCTTGATTGTTTGATTGGGATTGTTATATTCTGCTTAAAATTAATACATAATCACAAATCAACATCTAGGAGGTTTCTAGATTTTTCAATTGGTATCAGAGCGGGTCGCTCTATTTTTTTTACTAATCTTTTAGAGCGAGATCTTGTTTGATTTGTGATAATGAATACAATTCGTGAGGGAAATTCTATGAAAAAAAAAAAAAATTCCAAAAAGATTTTCTTAATATGGTTTTGCAAGCTTAAATTTTGAGTGATCCTTGGTGTATATTGGAATTGATGAGAATATCCATTACATGTTAATATGTGTGTACTGTCTGTGGTCATTACTCATTTTGGAGTGTGTGTTTTTGATTAGTATGTTTCATTCTGTACACACTCTTGGATTAGCAAATATCAGAGTTTTCCGCCTGAGTGATTATTATTTTTTTTTTTTGGACTTCTGGCATGGTATCTTTTGTTTTTCTAGAGGAATTGACCGATACTAGCATATCTTGGGTGATGTTGAGTCTCTTAACCATCTTCCATCTTTTTGCATCTCCACGGCTTTCCCCCTCTATTTTTTGTAGTCCAGACATGAGGAAAAGGCTACCTCAGAGTCACTAACCAGGCCATCCTTATTATATCCATGCTTCTCTGATTCGGTTTCCATACTCTTGAGCGTGTCAGCCGCCAATGAGTGTGCCAAAAAAAAAAAAAAAGTGCAAAAGAAAGAAACAAAAAACAGATGTGCAAAAGAAAACAAAGAAAAAGATGTGAAAAAAAAAATTTTAAAAAAATAAAGGATTCATTGATTGAGGGGGAGCCTCCGCTTTTACTCACCAAATACCCCTTGATTCCTAGTGGTTTGACTTTCCTTAGTTGTGCTAAGATTCTCTTATCGGAGGTCCAGCTTTCATATCACTACTAGGATTTGAATCTTGTGTTTGTCGAACTCCAAGAGTCACAAACACACTTTTTTCATGGGATCTATGCTTTTCACATAATGCATCACTTTCTTTTATGAGGAATCTTCTACAGGCTATGCACATTGTGTTTTCTAGTAATTGTGTTTCTTGGATAATCTTGTGTGTTTTAAGGTACAACTCTGAAATTCCTTGCTTGCTCAACCATATTATTTTTGTTATTTTTTTCTTGTTCACTGTTTTCAGTGTTTGTGGTTGCTTTTAGTAAGGGGGAGTTCGGTTAATCGTTATCATGTCATTGCTTGTGTGGGTTTTGATCTTGATTTTGTTATTTGAGATTCCTTTGTCAATTCGTGACAAACAGGGGGAGAAATTTGTTTTTCATGTATTCATGTATTCATGTCATGTGTCGGGTGCATATGTCTTAGTTTTCAGGTTTTCATGCTAGATGTTCTTAAAATCTCCAAGTTGCATCTATTTATGTTTTTCATCTAATGCTTCAAGATAATCTAGCCATATGTTTATTGCTTTTTCATATACTCTTGTGGGACTAATAGTTGTTTTGGAGATTGTGGCACTAATAGTTGTTTTGCAGATCATGACCTTGAGAAATAAGTTTGTAAAGAGATTTGGTTATAAGTGCTGGTTCCTAGTTGGTGGTGTTGTTCTTGTTTTGATTGGAAAATTGTTTTAGTGTTTTTGTTAGGAAAACTGTTTTAGCATGGTTTTGTCCGGGATTTGACAAAGGGGGAGATTGTTAGGACTCTGTGTTGTCAAATTCCATGGATCAAACCCAAGGTTGTAATTTTTTAAATTCACATGTTGGGTCAAACTAGGATTACTTTGGATTTCTCTACGAAGTTGATTTTCTCCCAAAACTAGACTACTCATTAATTTTTCCTCCATATCTTCTTTGTGGTTCTTAAGATTTATATATGGGGATATTTTGTTAGTTTCTTTGATGTTTTTATTGAGTATTCAACTCATGGTTTAAAAAAGAGTATCAAAGGTTTTGTTTGTTAAACAAAAGAGAGAGTTGTTCTTCGGTGGATTCTGAAGAATTCGAGCCTGAAGCTTCGGTGGATTCTGGAGTGGCTCATCAGAAAGACAATTCCGTGGTGAAGATGGGGTTGGAAGAGGCACATAGAGGTTGGTTCAATTAGGCGTTGTGGATTCGCTAGATAATTGAGAGTATACCTGTGTAATTCCTTTTAAATCTTCTTAGTGGATTGTTCTTGTGGCTGTTGCCCGTGGTTTTTTGATAACAATTGGAGGTGTCCAATTGTGGTTTTTCCACGTAAAATCGTTGTGTCTCTTTTGTCTTGATTGTTTGATTGGGATTGTTATATTCTGCTTAAAATTAATACATAATCACAAATCAACATCTAGGAGGTTTCTAGATTTTTCACAACCAATTTTTGGGATCCAAAACAGCTGCTTTCTCAACTTTGCCTCAAAGCCAGCACTGTTTACATTGATACTTGCATCTTTTCAATGAAAGGTACTATATCAACAAAGAAGAAGAAAAAGGATTTCTTAAATTCATGCATGGATTTGGCGCAAAGAGAGGGATGTTAAGGGGGCAAGAATTGAATTGTGGCCCTGTTTGGGAATTGACAATTTTAATTGATTTTTAATTTTTTATGAAAAAATATATTAAAAAAAATAGAGAGAGGGTAGTCTATGTATCCCTAACCTTCCTTTTAGATTCCATTCTCCGAGCTAGTATTACAAAGTTGTCATACATAACTTAAATCATTCAAATTTTAATGAGTAATTAGTGGCTTGTCTTGGAGTATTATGAGTATATTTGGTACAACTTTTAGGGGATGATTATAACTTATTTTAATTTGGGAGTCTGTGCCAGACTGTTTGGTATAACTTTTTCTTATAACTTATTAGGCAGAAATAGTTTAAATAAGCTGAAAAAATCTGATTATTTAAAAGCTAGGGAAGGGATGCTTTTAATTTATACTTTCTGATTATTAACTTTTCACTTAAGAAAAGTTACACCAAATAGGCCCTATATGTGTCATTGTCTATATGATATGTTAAATTAATTACATAGCAAAAACTTTTATGAATTGAACATGCTAACTCATTTTTGTGGCATAGTTAGGAGACAAATGATGACTACTTAGTGTGTGTTGCGGTTTCTCATTGACAAAGAGTGGATCATGTAGCTAACATAGTTACTCTGGAAGTATCTAATAATTTTTAGCTATAGAGACTCATTCACCTAGCTAAATAGAGGTATTTAATTAAAAAGTTTAACTGTGTAATTTTATAGTTTAAGAGGACACTAATATCTAGTACTAATTCATGAGATGTTATTATAATTAACACTAAGACTCCGTTCGGTTTAGTTTTTAAAAAGAGTTTTGAGTTATATTTTGAAAGATAAGTTGTTAAAAATAGTTTTGAAAATTAAAAATTTGTTTAGTTATGTGGGATGATTTGTAGTTTTTATTTTTTATTTTGTAGTTGAATAGATGAGTGTGAGAGAAAATTTAATTGATTGATGTGTAGAATATGAGAGAATGAGTTTTGATTGATGTGTAGAATAGGAGAGAGAAAATTGATTGATTTATTAATAAAAAAAGAGAAGGAGAGAGGAGAGGAAAAAAAAATTAAAAAGGGTTTTGAAAATTAATAAGCCAAACATGTTTTTTGATTTTTTGAATGAAAACATAATTTAAAAATAAAACCAAACGGTACCTAAATCTTTTAGCATCCAATTATGTTGGGCTTTTTTAGATTAATAAATTACATAAAAGAAGTAGCTTTCTTTCTAAGTGGAATGGGGGGGGGGGGGGAGGGGGGGATGGAAAGTGCTATTTTATAATTAATTTATACAAAATACTTGCTCAGAATAATCTGGTAGTTGTATTTTTGAAATAAAGGCCGCTCAAAATGAGGGAAAATTCTACTTTCGAGGTTTGTATCATATGCTCAACTTCTAATTTTTGTGATATTATCATCTATTGTGTTGTTAGTTCTAATTTGATTACGACTTGGTTATAACTCATTATTGTATTAGTTATGACTAGAAGTGAGCAGCGGATATTCCGATTCGCCTAAACCAACGGAACCGAACCGATCTGCCGTATGTTGGACGGATGCGTGATGACGAGCGGGCGGTTGCGAATTGATTTTTTCTAATCTGTCTAGTTTTGGACAGATGGTAGATTTGAGGTTCCTTTGGTCGCAACCGAACCACCAAACTGTGAACACCTTTACTAATTTGTAAGATTTTGTGTTTTCAATTTGCTTAGATATTCTGTTTGTATTTTCAATTGAAAAAGAGTTTAGATATTTTGTTATGTTGTCAATTTAAAAATAAGGCTTAATTTTGTCATTTTAAAAAAAAATCAATTAAATAGTTTTTTTAATATAAAAGTAATGAAATAGTTTTGATAATGCATGGTTTTCTTATATGTATTTATTACTGGTATTTGACAATTTACTTGATAATCTTTTAGTTATGTTGAGTTAGATTGTGTAGACACCCCATTTTTGACCGTCCTCAAGACTTGGACGTCACCGTTTGAACGCTCGGTGATTATCCATGTTTGTGTTCGTTTGGAGTTCCCGGAGGTCTCGGCTACGCGCCCTGCCTCAGGATCTCCGAACTCGACCGTTTTGTGTCTGGTTTTGCACCAAACACTTGTGTTTTGCCTTGGAGGGGCAGGGAATGCCTTGTGAGGCATCCCCACACACCACCGGCAGTGGCTAGAGGCCACCGGCTGGTTGTTGTTGCCACCGGCAATGTTTGTGGCCGGTCGGCACTCTTTGTTGCCGGTCGGCAGTCATTTTTGTCAAAATGACATTTTTGGCCAGCCGACTACTGTTCATCTGCTTTTGCAGATATTTTAGGACAGCTGTGTGGCATTTGCTTCCCCTCCATACACGTGTATGGAGGGATGGCTCTCTTGCAAGCTTGTTGTATAAGCTTTACAAGTTTGTTGCCTATAAGAGAGGGCTCTCTCCTCTTGGCATGAGGGTTAGAGAATTTTGGAGAGAAAAACACAGAGAGAAGCTCTGGTTTTAGGGTTAGGGTTGATACATATCTCCTATATCTCTTTTTCTCTCTTTATGCTCTAGGTGTTTTAGTCCATATTATTGCACACAAACACCTAGTGCTTCACCTTCCTTTGGCTACTGAGGTTCTAAGGGCTTGTTCTTGCTATTTTTGACTGGATTGAAGCTTAAGGAGGCAACAAGATCACCATTGTTGAAGAAGGCTTCAAGGGTAAGAAACTAGTCCTTTTTACCCCATTTTTGCATCCTATTTCTACCTATCTTAGAGCTGTTTTCGTGTTTAGTGTATAACATAAAAAAGTTCTGTTTTTAGGCCCTCTTGATTGTTTGTTAAGAGTGTTTTGTGGTTTGGGTGTGTTTGACCACCCTTAGGCATTGAGAGGCCCCATTTTTGTGCTATTTTGTGCAAGTTTCGAGACTTTGGTGTTTGGGCCTCTTCACCACTGAAATCTTGAGGGATTTCAGTGGTGGAGATGGTGCCTTGAAGTCTCCAAAAGGGGAGGGCCACCCCCTCTCCTTGTTGTCCTTGAAAGGGCCCCTTTTTGGTCTCTTAAGGGAGCTTATGTTTGAGTGTTTATTGGTCATGCCTTGGCTGCATTTTATGTTTATATTGCTTTAATATAACATTGTTGTGTGTTGGTTTTGGTACACCATGCATGCTTAGCATACCTACCATGTAATACCTTGTTATTGCCTTAATATGCCTTAGGTTGTTAACCATTATTCTAGCATGTTTTAGGCTTAGTCTTGTGAAGCTTTTGTGCTTGTTTTGCCATGTATAAGGTCTGTCCTAGGTTGTTTGGGTCGACCCTAGCACGCATTGTATAGCCCCTTTGTATATTTGGCTTGTTGGCCTTAAGTGCATAAGTGTATAGCATGTATTGCTTGCATTATTTCAGTGGTTTGGAACCACTTAGCATGAAATTTTGGTCCACTTAACATGTTTGCATACTCGCCTTAGAGGCTTCATTGTTGCTTTGAAAACTTGTGTTGTATGCTCCATGTTTTGGTCATTATGTATGCCTTTGGATTTGAGCCACTTAGATGCCATCTAAGTGGTCCCTTGGCCTTGTTTTAACATGCTGAAAATCTGTTTTTAGTTGTTTAGTGCATGCCATGTTTGTTATGTTAAGCGTGCTTCAAAGCTTCATTACCTTGCTTCAAGTACTTGGGCCATTTGCATGCTAATGTTTGCTTCATTTGAGTTGGTTTGGCACCACATTCTAGCATGATTTTTAGAACTTATATTGCATGCTAATTGTCCACGATATCCCCTTTCAAGTGTGCTTGAAAGTTGCTTGTTTAATGCTTAAGATTTGGACCATAACATGTGCATGTGCGCATGTGTGTTTAGCCTTCATTTTTGGGCATTTTGGCCACTGTTTTAGGCCTATTTAGAGCCGCCTAAATCATGTTTAAGTCCATCTTTTCATTAGTTTGCATTGCCTCATGTTTGCTTGTATGCTTGCATAAGTGTCTTGCCATGCCATGTCGCATCCCTAGCTTGCATGCCTAGGTTGCATTGCATCTTGCATGCATGCCTTGTTCCTTGATTTGGTGATAGGAATTGGGCCTTGTTTTGTTTGATTGGTTTGCATTTCATTTGACATGAAAGTGCACACTTGATTCTTTAGGCCATCATGCATAGAAATGCGTGATTGGTGGCCCGAGAATCGAGGCACATACCCCTTTGAGTCACAAACATGATAGGGGGCATGATTGGTGCATACATTGTTTGAATTGTATTGCCATGCAAGTTTTTCCCTCTGCTGCTGTGAGTTGCAGGTTCTGCAGGCATTGTTTGTCGACCGGCAACATTTGCTGCCGGCCGGCAGTAAGTCATCAGCCGATGGATTCATTTTGTGCCGATGGCCACATCCTATTACCGGTGGAAATTGTATTTAGTCGGTGGTATCCCCCAGTGTCCTGAGAGGCATTCCTGAGACTTCGGCAGTTTTCAGAGGAGTAAAGCAGGGAAAACAGAGGCAGACTATGCATGGTAGTGCGATTCCGAACAAGTCCCGAGCATGCGCTGCATCTGACCCGCTTCCCGAGGGCTTTACTGTTTTAATTAGATTAATTAATTTGTTTAGTTAATTTAATTGATCTGTAATATTTAATTAGCTTGTGTAGTTAATTAATCTGTATATTCTTTTGGTCCCTCCGAGCGAGGGCGAATCTGTAATAAGCGTGTGTGAGTGGTGTGCATGTCTTCCAACCCCCACTTCTTTCTTCCCTTTTATTTATCCGCTTACGATGGTTAGTATTAGGGCACGTTTATTTTAGCATACCTTATGCTATACATGCGTGCATCCATGCATTTGTTGACATGCACCGGGCTCGGTACATCATGCTAATTGCACTTGTACTTCAAATCTAACTTGAATACGTGCACCGAATGATTGCATTTCACATGCCATTTTAGGGTTAGCCGAGCCTATCCTAATCACATTCTATATACGATGCATTAGTCACTCTAACATGAACTAGGGCATGCATGTTTGCTAACTAGTTTATTGTTTTGGCATGGAGTACAATGTGAGTATTTATGCTTTAGCATTTCACATGCGTGTGAATGTTAACATGACAACATGATTACCATGAAGCTAGCTGCATATTTGCGATAACTGCTTGATTGCCTGTGGGTGAAGGTTGGATTGCTTGAGTTGGAAAAACTCGTTGAAATCCGTGTTTTAGCCTACTCGCGAGTAGCAAATTTCAAAGCACTTTTCAAAAAACAAACGGATATGCAATGCTTGTTTCCAAATTAGGCAATCTAGTCTATACTTGTTTGCTGCGCGCATAACATAGTAATTCTAGGCTAATAACCGGAATAAGAACACATAACGTTTTCAAGAGAGGATATCACGGTTAGTAGAGGCCGGTCTTCGGACCGGGCGAAAGGGGGTGCTCATAGCTGACCTTCCCCGATCGTACCCAAGCTCCTGAGCCAAGACAACTTTGGTGATGACGGACACGTGGCCTTTGGCACCGAGTCAGGGTTTCCTAAATTTCCCCATTTTTTAAAAAAATATTTAGGTGGCGACTCTGTATCTGGCAAAGCAGTCCATGTTTGGCACTTCTTTCAAAATCTGTTTTTCTCAAAACGATTTGCCAGAGTTGGACTCTTTGGTTCAGATTAAGAACCGCAACAAACAAAAAATAGGAGAGTCCGAGCTGTAGCGAGGTCCCCCGCGGGCTTGTTACAGTTTCTGGCGACTCCGCTGGGGATTTAGAGGGCTTGACTCGAACTCGTGATATCCTGTTTTGATTTCATTTATGTGTCTCTTTGCATTGCATGTGCATTGGTGCGCCTTGGACACCGTGTTTGCCATCTGCCATTCCTGAACGATTTGCCGGAGGCTTGTCTTGTCAAGGCATGACCATAAGGCTGATCGGCTATGGGCTCTGACAGCATGGGAACACAAACCCCGGTTTTACCGGGGCACCCTTTTGACCATTCGACCTAGTGCATATTCGGAATCCATAGTGACCATTCCGAACTAGGACAGGTCGCTTACCCGATGTTAGGTTGTTTGAAACCGCTGCGTGCGTAGTGAAACCCTAACTCCTGACAAAATAGGACAGGGAAACCCTACCCCAGCATAGGGGTGTTTTGGCTCTCATTTACCTGCTATGTGCTTTTAGAGTGTGTCTCTACAGGAATGCGCATATCAGTTCGCAAGATTGGGTATCAGGCCCGAGGGCACTGGTATCAGTGTTGTTGAGAATCAGTTATGTTTGCGGGTATCAGTTCAGCTTTGAACAGTGATTCTGGGGAACAGTGATCAGTAGTGGAGTGCAGTTGATCGGCTACACCCGTGTTTGATCTGTTTGAGGGCTGAAATACTGCTTGTTTCCCGTTTCAGTTCAGAGATTCAGAGAGTTGATCCAGAATAGCTAGTGTCTTCTCTTTGCTAAGGCAGGACTTAGCATGACGCAGAATTCAGAAGAGATCGTGGTCATGACGGCCGCGTTGGATCAAGGAATCACCCTACACAGTGAGACTACTGTTGATATGCCACATCCACCCAGGTCGCCCGCTGCGCACCCGGTCTGGGCCCCCCAGCTATATCAGGCTCGCGAGCCTACTACATTTGAACTAATGGGGATGATAGGTGATCTCCAGAGATCCGTGGCAGATCTCGCCTACGGAATGTCAGCTTCACCACCAGCTGCACCGTACGCCGGGATTTTGTACCCCAGGAGCCCCCGCTGTTGGGCCGAATTGTTATTGAACTTAGTCAACCGGAGATGGCCTCCAGTTATAATAATGACATGTCAACGGTAACCCAAACCCCTGATCAGGCCGAGGCCAGAGGGAAAGACAAAATGAAGGCCGATGCTGATCCTATCGAACAACTGCTGTGGGCAGTAGAGGCTTTGAAAGCCGGGGGGATGAACAAGCATCAGATATCTACAGTTGTGACAAAAGCTGTGGAAGACGCTTTCCCCACTCCGCCTGAGGGCAGTTCCAGTCAATCAGAGAACCGGGATAGGTCCCGTCATGCCAGGACAATTCTTTCCGCTCCCAACCCTGTACCCGGAAAGGATCAGAAATCCAAGGCCACGCCTGCCGACCCGTTTGCTAGTGCGTCTAGCAAAAGTGCTCAACCTTCGAAGTACCTGCCCCGAGGGCGCAGGGTCTTCCATGCTCTCTACATGCCATTGTCCAAGGCACTTCAAATCCTTGCCGAGAGGGGACACCTTAAACCCCTAGAGCCTCGGCCTCTGCCGAAGAATCTCCCTGCTACGCATGATCCTGCTCAGTACTGTGCGTACCACCAGCAGACAGGCCATGCTACCGACAATTGCTTCCGCCTCCGTCATGAGGTGCAGGATTTGATTGACAACGAGGTTATCCTCCCGCCCACCTCAGCCAAATCCGTTACTACCCAGCTATTGGACTTTGAGGATGCGGATACTGTGAGTATGTAATCAGGGTTGGACCACTTGTGAGCGGCGCCCAGTGTTTTTAATGTGGCGTCTGGCACGCATTTTTTTGAGCATCTGCGAATGCTAGTTTTGTAAATTCTGACTTGGGTGTCGAGTCAGTCTTTTGTTTTGTTTTGAGCCTGTCTATCTGTATGGAGTCAGTCTTTTGGTTACAGGGTCTGTCTTGTTGTAATGAGTCAGTCCCTCTTGTATAGTATACCAGGTGATTCCGGGGTTGTTGCCTCGAACGCTGTTTTGTAATTATCCTTTTGTTTTTTTCCTTTTGATTCTGTCTCGGTTGAGGAGCCAGTCACAATCAGGGAATCTGAATGAAACAGCCGCGGCTATCACATTTCCGTACTTGTTGCTATTTGAGTCAGCCATGCCAGAGGATGTGAATGGAACGACAGTACATTTCGCCTACTCTCTTGTGCCTTGAATATCGTTGTAATGACCCAAGCTTTTCATAAAAACCCTTTTTGAACACCGCGGTGACAAAAACGAAGAGGAAGGAATTCCTCGGGTTTTGCAAACTTTGATCATTTTTGAGAGAAAGGTAGGCATGCTTGTAGACACCCCGTTTTTGACCGCCCTCAAGACTTGGGCATTACTGATGGTTTGCTCGGTGTTGAGAGATGTGCAGGGCACAGGTTCAGTTTCTTCGACAAGGAGAGAGGCAAACCCTTCAAAACACTTTGTTTAGGGGTTTGGAGTTGAAGAGAAGAGGAGAGGAGGGGAGAAAATAGGTTGGAGAAGAAGTTCGCCACGAATCCGGGTAGAAGAAAGTCGAGCGGCTCTCGCCGAATCAGGCTTATTCAATTGCATACTTGGAATTTAGCTATGAGGCCACTACCATTGGAAAGAAGACTTCTGGGGCTTCATTTTTGGTTCAAGAATCTCCTAGAGCCAAGTCAGGGTGGAGGAGATATGACTGGTTAAAGCAGGGGATCAGTCCGGTTGGATCAAGTCTGCGCGGCTTCACGGAAAAGGGCATAACTTTTTGCACAGGAGGAATTTTAAGGCAAGGTTTGCGCCATTGGAAAGCTAACTTCCGGGGCTTCAATCTGGACTTCCACCGGCACTTGGTGACCTTACCGGCTGCCCACCGGCACTCCATTGTGCCGACCGGCCAGAATAAAGTGTAGGTCGGCACTATATTGTGCCGACCGGCCATTTATTGTGCCGATGACCGTTTTTGCTGGCCGGTTTGCCCCTTTTGACCCTTGCAAGCATGGTTCATGCCAGCTGTGACAGCTGGGATGCACAGAACCAGATCCACGTGCATCTATATTGCTATTTTGCAACCTTTCCACCCTTTTGACCCCTTTTTTCCCTCTAAGAGGTTGAACCCTTGGCCAAGCTTCTTGGAGAAGCTTGGCCAGCTGTATTAGCTTCTCCTAGAAGCCTTGCACCCCCCCCTTTGCCCCTTTGACCCTTTCCATTTGCTTAGCCATTAAGTTAAGAGCTTATACTTGGCCTATATAAACTCTTCTCTTCTCCTTTGTCTAGGGTTGGAGTTTTGGAACAAAAACCAGAGATATATAGATATATATCTGATATAGATAGATACAACCCTCTATCTCTCTCTATATCTTACTTCTTTGCCTCCAAAAGTCCATTATTCTTGGCCATTCCTTCACCAACCCATAGCACAACACCACCACTTCCATTTCCAGCATTTGGGAGGACATTTGCAGAGGTTAGGAGCTCATTTTCTTCAATCAAAACCCGCTGGTTTGCTGGTCTTCAAGGGTAAGTCTTCATCTTCCCCTTTCTAGCCTTTTCTTGCTTCATACCTAAGCCTTGCTTGCAAGCACTTTTGGGCTCCGACCCAAACTTCAAATAGTCTATTTTGGGGTCCTCTTCATGTTTGATTGAGGACCCCTTGCTGTTTGGTAGTAGCATCTAGCACCTATCTCTTTACCCCCTTGTATGCCATGATTCTTGCATAGTATATTTGGCTGGTGTATAATCTGTTTTTGAGCATGTAATAAACTGTAAGTAGGCTTATTTTGAGCCCTTCTTCAACCTTGAAGAAGGGCTCAACCATGTTTGGTAATTCTATCATGCACTTGTTTCATAATCTCTTCTATTTACCGTAATTTTGCATGCTTTGTTAGCCCATCTTGCTTCTGTTTTTGTGGCTGGTCATAAACTGAAAATGTGCTTGTTTTTCCATGTATAAGATCTGTTTTTGGTTGTTTAGGCCATCCATGACATGCCTTATATAGTCACTTTGCATTTTGGCTTGCTAGCCTTGGGGTGTGTGAGTCTCTAGCATGTTTAGCTTGCCTTGATCTCATGATTTGGCATCATTTTAGATCACATTTCAGTCCCTAAATCATGCTCACATGTTTGTGCTTGTCATCTCTTTCATGTTTCAAAGGTGTGTCCTTTTATGCCTAAGAATAGGCCTTGTGTATGCTTCCATGATTAATGCATTTTGGGGTGCCATGTGAGGGGATTTGGGTGTCATTTTGCATACTAAAAATCTGTTTTTGGTTGTTAGATTCATGCCATGAGTGGTTGTGTAAGTGGTAGCAAGATGCTCTTTTTGGTGCCTTAGGTTTAGGCCCATGAACTTGCATGTTTGTATAGCATTTGGCCCATGTTTTGAGGCATGTTTTGCCACTGTTTTGGGCTGGTTTGAGGGCTGCCCTCTATGGTTTGAGTCCACCATTGCATGCTTATATCATGGGTGTTGCATGTTTGATTGATGAAGCCTTGAGTACATGCTAGTTATATGCTTGATTGGCCCATGTTTGCATGCCACTTATACCTTGCATGCTCTAGCATTTTGCATGCCTATTGTGATAGTTGCATGACACTTGGTAGGCCTTGCATCTTAGTCCCATTGTTGCATCATTTGAGCTATGTTGCATATGTGCATTCCATGGCTTGGCTTGGGGATTGTCAAGCCAAGCATAGGATTGAGAGGAGTTCACACTTCAAGTGGTGCAACTCGTCTCAATTCTTGGTCACCAAGACCTTCGACTAACATATGATAAGGCCTTGGATTTCATTTGTTTGTTTGCATGCATTACCATCAAAGTTGCAATCTTGGTTCCTTAGGCCATCATGCATCAAACGCATAATTGATGGCCCAAGAACCAAGGGCCATGTCTCCTTGAGTCCCCAAACATGATAGGAGGCATTGGCCATGCTTACATATGCTTAAAAATCCATGCCATGTACTGCTGTCTGCTGTTGCTGTCAAAACTGTCTCTGCAGGAATTTAGTGCCGACCGGCACTCTTTAGTGCCGACCGGCATTTTGTTGTTGGCCGGTGGACTCCATAGCAGCCGGTAGCCTCTGTCAGCAGCCGATGGAAACTTTCCCCAGCCGATGGTGTTCTGCAAGGCCCAAGAAAGGTGTCCTGGGACTTTGGGAATTTTTGGAAAGGCAGGGCAGTAAGAACAGAGACAGCAGTGGTGCGGTGTGGGTTTTCCGGGCAAGTCGGATCGAGCATCATCACTCGCGCATCCCAAGGCAGGGCTGAGGCCCCCCCATTGCATTTATTTTGCTTTAATTTTAGTAATTAGAATTTGTAATATTTGATTCATTCTTTCGTTAATCTGTATTATTATTTTGGTCCTCCGAGTGAGGGCGCATTTGTAATAAGTGTGTGTGAGTGGGTGTATGTCTTCCAATCCCCACTTCTTTCTATCCCTTTTATTTACCGCTTTCGATGGTAGATTAGGGCACATTTAATTAGCATACCTTATGCAATGCATGCGTGCATCCATGCATCTGTTGACATGCATCGGGCTCGGTACATTATACAAACTGCATTATATTTCAAATCTAACTTGAATACGTGTTACTCGCGCATTTCACATGCCATGTTTAGGGTTAGCCGAGCCTACTCTAGATTGCATCTATGCCTGTGTTGCATTAGCCACTTAACATGAACTAGGTCATGCATGTTTGCTAACTTGTTCCTTGTTTGGCGCGGAGTACGATGTAAGTTTTTATGCTTTAGCATGTCGCATGCGTGTGGATGTTAACATGACAGTATGATTGCCATGCGGCTAATGCTTATGTGTTATAACTGCTTGAATGCCTGTGGGTGAAGGTTGGAATGCCTAAGTTGGAACAACTCGTTGAAATCCGTATTTTAGCCTACTTGCGAGTAGCAAAAACCAACACGTTTTTCGAGACAAAACGGATAGGCAATGTTTATTTCCAAGTTAGGCAATCTAGTCTATACTTGTTTGCTGTGCGCATAACGTAGTAAATCTAGGCTAATAACCGGTATAAGAACATGTAATGTTTTCAAAATTGGATATTACGGTTAGTAGAGGCCGGTCTTCGGACCGGGCGAAAGGGGGTGCTCATAGCTGACCTTCCCCGATCGTACCCAAGCTCCCGAGCCAAGATCACTTTGGTGATGACGGACACGTGGCCTTCGGCACCGAGTCAGGGTTTCCTAAATTTCCCATTTTAAAAATATTTAGGTGGCGACTCTGTAATCTGGCAAAGCAGTCCATGTTTGGCACTACTTTTCAAAAATCTGTTTTTCTTCAAAACGATTTGCCGGATTTGGACTCTTTGGTTCAGATTTAGAACCGCGACACAAAATCGAGTCCGAACTGTAGCCGAGGTCCCCCGCGGACGTGCTACAGTTTTTGGCGACTCTGCTGGGGATTTTAGAGAGCTTGACTCAAACTCGTGATATCCTGTTTTGACTACACTTATGTGTTTCTTTGCATTGCATGTGCATTGGTGCGCCTAGGACACCGTGTTGGCCATCTGCTATTCCTGAGCGGTTTGCTGGAGGCTTGTCTTGTCAAGGCATGACCATAAGGCTGACCGGTTGCGGGCTCTGCCAGTATGGGAACACAAACCCCGGTTTTACCGGGGCACCCTTCTCGACCATTCAACCTAGTGCATATTCAGATCCATAGTGGCCATTCCAAACTAGGACAGGTTGCTTACCCGATATAGGTTGTTTGAAACCGCTGTGTGCATAGTGAAACCCTAGCTCCTGACAAAATAGGACAGGGAAGCCCTACCCCAACATAGGGGTGTTTTGGCTCTCTTTTACTTGCTATGTGCGTTTAGAGTGTATCTCTACAGGGAATGCATATACCAGTTTGCAAGTCTGGGTATCCGGCCTGCGGGCGCCAGTATCAGTATTTTTGAGGATCTGTCATATCTGCGGTTATCAGACTCAGTGTTTTGGGGCAGTGATTTTTGTGGAATAGTGATCAGTGTTGAGCACATTCGTTCCGCTATGCTCATATCTGTTCCAGTGAAATTGAGCTGAGATGCTGTCTGTTTTCCCTTTTGCTAGGTAGTCTTGGAACCATAGCTTCAAGAAGGCTCCACTATCCCCTGGGTACCTTGGATTTGTGTTGGTAGACTTTGTCGGGTCAGAGATTCAGTTTGCCAAAGGCAGAGTAAAAAGGGCCAGTCAGGCACGGGTCACCGGTTCAGCAGTTACCAGATTAGTGGTCCTTATCCCCCCACCAGTGGATTGTCAGGCCGAGGTCTCAGTTTTCACCACAGGGATAGATATACCAGTCAGTCAAATGGATCAACAGAATACGTCAGGGGTGGAGGCAATGATGCGTCAAATGCAGGAAACTATGAAACTCATGCAGCAAGACGCTGTCCGCCAAGCGGAATTCTCCAAGCAGCAGGCTGTAATCATGGCTCAGCAGGCTGAACTCATCACCAGGCTACAACAGCAAAGCGGCGCGTCTGCTTCACAACAAGTTCCTCCCCCAGCAGGAGCTCCAGCACCTGGGGAGACGCCAAATGTACAAAATGTCCAAGAGGATACAGACCTTCCAACGGGCAGCTCCGCCCCGATTCTACCGCAACTATCCAAGGCGCCCACGCTATTAATGTACGGACTCTCCCTTTGAGTTCGAAGCGGACCCCACAGCGCTGAAGCTGAGTAAGTTGAAAAATGTTTAAGAAATCCCAGGGAGTCAAGACCATCCCTGACATTGAAGATGGATACACTGACACAGCTGTGACATTGCAACAGGTTCAAGATGCCTCACATCGACCGTTTTGACGGGTCAGAGATCCCATGGTCCACCTGAGTTTGTTTTCAGATGTTCTGCGCCCGATGGGCACAAGATTACAGAAGCTCTCCCTCTTTAGCAGGACCCTATCGGTATCGCGGCCATCTGGTACGCCAAATTAGAGGACTCAGTGAAACGAAGCTGGGAGGAGATGTCCGAGGCCTTCTCGCACAATATTCATACAATACCAGATCGAGATCACAACCCGTGATCTTGAAGATAACCAGCAAGAGCCGAAAGAGGGCTTCTCTGACTTTGTAACCCGTTGGAGGGCCAAAGCTTCTTCGATGA